>JAQMRL010000012.1:8717216-8779853 GCA_035578175.1 Catonia carolina | reverse complement strand
CACATATCAGAGTGCGTTCCCAAAGAATTTTAGCAGACATGGCTCTTATCCTACCATGTAGAGAATAAACATTTACTTAAGGCAATTTAAAAAAAAAAATAGGAGCCGTTTTTTTTGTTGATAAAATCGCAAAAAAGTGAAACTTTTTTGCACGAATAAACTACTACTTCCGGTTGACTGATTTTGATGAAAATGTTCGTGTTAGGTTCCCTAGTAGTAGGCCTATCTAATTTAAGTTTCAATTTTCAACTTCGTACGATATACCGTTATTAATGTATTCTGTTTGCACACAGACACAAATAAAAATGTGTTTTTAGGGTTCATGAGCCCTGAAAACGTGTATTTCGGGTGAAAACTTGATTTTGATAAAATTGACATGAAAACAATATTTTTCTTCCTATATTCACATAGGGCCAGAGAAAGTAAAGAAGAATTAATATTTTTTTTAAAAACCTTTACACTAATAAAAGTTAAACGTTTTGAAAGTATGTAACATAATTAACAGAATTATTTTTAGAAGTAGCAATAAAAAACACATAAAAAATAAAATACTGAAATCAATACAGGCTTCGTGTTTATAACATAAAATTAAGTCTTTTCAGTTAAGTAGTATAATAAAACTGTAGGGAAAGTCATCTAAAAAGGAGAGCTTATTAAAAAATAAATAAATAAACAGTTGTAAACAATCTAGACCATTTAAATTCTGCAATTTGCAATTTAAATTCAAATATCTTTGAATTAAGAATGGCGTGATAAAAAAAATAGTTGTATGGTATACGTCCGAACGAATTACATTAAAAGGTTGTAAAATACTCATTGGAACGGAGTTCAAGAATTTAAATGGCCGAGAAGATTGGTTTAAAATGTGGTAACTAGATAAAATACGGTGTGTGTGCGTGTGCACGTGAGTGAGAGAGGAAGAGTGATTGTGTGTGTGAGGGAGCGAGAAAGATCGAGTGAGAGAGAAGTTTCTATTAATCCTCAAGAATATCTACAACCTTCAGCGACACTACTAAGCAAAATTCTTTCAAGTAACTAAGAATACATTATATACAATTTCTAACAAACCCAAAAATTAAATTTAAAAACCCCGATACAAAAAAACATACAAGAAGTAAAAATATAAATAATAACCCCCCTTAGGTTTCATGTAAGTTGTAGTTTTTTGATCCGAGCGTCTTCGCATCGGGGGACCGCTAAGTTACTGAATAGTAATAATAATAGTAATAGTCTGTTTATTTTTCCTAATACAAATAACAAGAACAAAATACAAAATAATACAAAGCAATGTCAACAACTCAATAAGTAAATCTACCACACAATGACGTGACTCCCAGGTCGTCTGCCAGGTTGACAAAAGAAACAATCAGTAATTAAAATGGCTAATTAAATATTTCGGTGTATCAAGGCTGCCCTTACAAACGAAACTAAATTTTCCCAGTTTTGTTCATCCAAAATTTGTACCACATCTACTTCCTCCTCCAACATTGCCTTACCGAACCTAAGTAACAGAATATAACTTAATTGTATTACTCAGCGGTCACCCGACACGACGACGCTTGTATAAAAATATTACTACTTTATATTAAATCTAAAGGGACAATACATATTATTTGTTTACTTTTTACAGGTTTTTTAATGTCGGGGTTTAGAAAATTTTTAATTTAATTTTTATTTCGTGCTTTTTAAACTCTATATATTTCTAGTTTTTAGGTAATAGTATTTGAATAAGACTACGCTTTTTTTATTGAATCATAGCTAAGAACACTCTCTATCAACGCAATGAAACAAGTAAAAACTAAATCCGTTCGGGAGCTACGGTGCCACAAACAGTTAAACTTATAACAACCTCTTTTTCCGTCAGGAGTTAAAAATATATTTTTTTTAATCCTTAATATGTGAACGTTGGAATCTGTTCAATTTAAGAACAATAAGCAACCCCATGACCCATGAGAGGGGGATGACCCACACCCTATGATGTGTAAATGAGGTGTAGTCTTGTACGGGCTGAGGCCGACCATTCCTTGCAGAGTGTAGTTAATTAAACTCCAACCATCAAAGTACACCGGTAACCACTGTTTATTCAAATCCATATAAACGTTTTCTAGGTTTTCAACCAGGAAACTTCGTCCCTGAAAATCAGCTGATTTGTGGTGACAATTTTACCTCTAGACCAAACCGGTGGGTTAACGAAATTAATAGTACAGAAAAATTCAGGTTTGAAACATTCGCACGACTTTGTCTTATCAATGTAAATAATGAACAATATATCCTACGTTTAATCTTGAGTAATAGATACAATTTAATCTTGAGTTGAATAAAAATAAGGAAAATCACTAATTGACGCTAAACTGGGCTGTGTAGAAATAGACTAAATACTTGAAATAAAGTTGTAAAGTTTTAACTTTTATGTACCTTAAAATAATTTTTTTTGTTAAATCCATACGTACTAAGACCGTAATTTTAAAAAAAACTTTATTTTTACCGGTTTTAATGAGAAAAATGTGGAAAATCACTAAACGACGTTAAACTAAGTTCTGTAGAAAAACTATTCTTGAAATAAGTTGTAGATTTTTTAATTTTCTACAACCTCGACTACTACGCAAAATTTTACCGTAAAGTGCAAATAAAGCAGCAACTTTAAACAAGAAACAACATTTTGTTCCTGTGAAAGCACAGCCCCCCCTCATATGAATTTCAGCTGATATTCCACATATCACAACTTCC
The DNA here is from genome assembly GCA_035578175.1 of Catonia carolina. Taxonomy (NCBI): domain Eukaryota; kingdom Metazoa; phylum Arthropoda; class Insecta; order Hemiptera; family Achilidae; genus Catonia; species Catonia carolina. The sequence goes on along the minus strand of JAQMRL010000012.1, from coordinate 8,777,126 downwards.
CGTCTTGTAGATCACAAAAACGAAGTAACGTGTATGTATGCTATTTGATTTTAAATGATTTTAAAGAAAATCGTAGGCGGAGTTTCTGAAAATATTTCGGCCAAAACAATGAAAAGTCACACCAATAAACTGCTACTTCTGGTAAACCGATTTTAATTAATAAGTTTAAGGATTCATCTACGATATTCCGTTCTTGAGATTTTTTCATGATATATACGTAAGACCAATCGGTAAAATCAAGTTTTTTTGTCCAGGGAACTGAAAACTTGTATTTCCGGTGAACAATTGATTTGGAAAATTTGACATGAAAACATAACCTATACCACATAACCTATATTCATATAAGGCAAGAGAAAGTAAATTTTTTTGAGGAAAGTAAATTTCAATTTGGTAATAGGTTATTTATATTTCTTTTAAAAATTTATCCTGGTTTTAACTTTTTTCCATACTTGTATGTATAGCCTATAGATTTCTTGTAACATTAATTTAAAAAAGTTGATTCTTGTAATGGTTGTTTTTAATTCATTTAATAACTGTTATTAAATATGACTTAATTTTAATTACTTATTAATTTTAATTATGTTTTTTATTGCATCATAATTGTTTAAAGATTTATTTCATAATTTCTGAGTGGATTTTATGTTTTTATTTAATTTTATTATTTTTTAATAAAAAAAATCTTTGATGTTGCCGTCTTTATTTTAATTACTATAAAGTAAAAATGTATTTTTTATTATTATTATTAATATTAATACTGAAAGTTTATACTTGGTATGGGGTTTCATAATGGTGGAATTGGTGTTCGAGTTCTTTGTCAACAGGTCAAACACATATCAGAGTGCGTTAATTGTACGGGATTACTATCTGTTATCTGATAATTTGTTGTTTATAATTACTTTTTCTTTCTCTATATGAATATATAGGGAAGGCAACTATTATTTTTCATGTCGATTTTTGGAAATGGAGTTTTCACTGGAAATGTTTTTTTAAGCCCACTAAACCCAAAAGCATGTTTTTAGCGGTTTGTCTGTATGAACAAAATATCTCAAGAACGGAACAACGTACGAATTGGGAACTTGGAACTTAAGTTAGATACTACTACTGAATGACCCGACAGAAAGATATTCATCTAAATCGGTCAACCAAAAGTAATTTATTCGAGCTGTTTTTCACTTTTTTACGATTTTCTCTAAAACTTCACATAGGCCCTACGATATTTTTTTTAATTACCTTATTTACTACATTTCTAACTTATTTTACAAGATAGGGTAAGCGCCATATCTACTAAAATTCTTGTGGTCTGTGTTCTGGAAATAAAATTTTTGTTTTTCAATTGCGGCCTTCATGTGCAATTTAGGGCAAACGTGTTATAAAGAAAGTTGTAAAAATTTTTAAAAAACCCAATTTGTATGTAAATTATTTTTTCTACAATGTTCAGTTTAGCGTCAACTAGTGATTTTTTGTATTTTTCTCATCAAAATCGTTAAAAACGGGATCATTTAAGATTGCGGCCTTAGTATGCATTTTGTGACAAATGTGTATGTAACCAAAGTTATAGGAAATTAAAAAACCTATTACCTTAAATTAAATCATTTTTCCTGACAGACCTTAGTTTAGCGTCAATTAGTGATTTCCCGTATTTTTAAGTTGAACAGAAATTGATTTTTTTTTTTAGCGACATTCACTCATGATTAAAACTGCGTAACGTTTTCCATAGTGGGTAGCCTACATTATTTACTCATGATTAAACATAGGTTACATGGGTAATTATTTACATTGGCAGGAAAAAGTCGCGTGAGTGTTTTACACAAGATTTTTTTTTTATCTTCTATAAAGAGGAATTACTTCTATCTGTAATCTGTAGCCTATATATAAATGGGAAAGCCCTCACCGATTCTCTCAACCATCACTAATTCTCCTCCTTGCGCAATAGCTAGAAAGTTGAAATTTAGAGGAAAAATTCCCTTTAGGATAAATAGAAAAGTTAAAACCTAAACTATTTTAAAATTCATTCTTTAATAGGTTGAAAAGGGTGTTCAACTTTTAAACCGGTATTTTACGTTTACTGAGCTCCAGAAAAGATAGATGGCTGGAACTCGTTGGAGATGTTACTTATAGTTCAACTACAATACCCTGTTACCATTCCCAAAATTGACTCCTAAAGGAATGAAAATGATGTCCAACTCTTAGACCAATATTTATTGTTTAGTAAGTTACAGACGAGTTTAGATGGCTAAATTTCGGTGATACGAGTATATTTTATAGTGCTATTAAAAAATACCCCTTAATTACCAAATGTATCCTTAAAATGTTAAAAAGAGCGTCCAACCCTTAAACCAATATTTTTTTTAAGTCGGATCAACAGCTTCGTTATCAGCGACTACGGTGGGTTATGTAAATGGAACATTGAGTTTTGACTTGTGAAAATTCCAGACCCTAGCCGGGAATCGAACCCGGGATCACTACGCTATGGAGGCGGCCAATATTATGTTTTATTTATCAAGTTCCGGACGAGTTTAATGGCTGAAACTTGGTGGTGATATTACGTATATGATACTTAAAAATTACACCTCAGCGATTTCAAAAATTTACCCGTAATTGGTTGAAAAGGGTGCTTAACCCTTAAATCAATTTTTAGTTTACTCAGTTTTGTACGAGCTAAAGCCAGTTAACCGATTTTTATTAAATGTTCATGTCGGGTCCCCTTATTGTACCTAATTTAAGTTTTAATTTAGTACGATATTCCGTACTTGAGATATTTTGTTCACACTGACGCGCACAATCGCCAATAACATATTTTTATTTCGTTGAGGGGTCTGAAAACGTGTATATTTGATGAAAACTCGATTTGGAAGAATCGACATGAAAATTGTTGTTGTTATTTACCATACATATATTTCCTTCCCTACAGGCCTATATTCACACAGGGCAAGCAAGAGTAAGTAAAAAACTGGAAGCTTTTCTAATGTGGTGGCGCAGAATACTTATAATAATATACAGATAAAGTGACGAATTAGATTGTACGAAGAAAGATCCCTGATAAAAATAATCAAAAGAAAGATTGGGCTACTGCTGCGATATTCGAACTGGTTTACCACACTTCTTGAAAAGCTAATGGAGGGTCGTTTCTCAAGGGGAAGAACCGAATTCGAATAAATGGATGATGTAAGGAAGGGAGGAGGGTAAATCGAAGTGAAGGAGTGAACAAACTGAAGGTCCACCAACCACCAGGTTGAGGAGACGAAGATAAGAGATTGGCCGTGGAGATATAAGCCTAGTACGTCATTGATGTGTGGAATCTGATTGTAAAACTCATAAGAACATTAGTAAAAACATTAACATAGTAAGTAATGTTACCTAAATTCATGTGTCAAATATTAACTGTTTGAACATTCAATCTGAAATTGTAATCTGTTGCCTCGGTTTTAAACTTTCGCCAATTAAATTTAAGTTTAAATTTTATCTACTGACGTTGAAATATGTAACTTTTAATTCATTTGGCTATATCTGCTTACATGCTTTTATATCTTCAGGAATTTTTTTATAATTAATTTGAAAGATTAATTTAATTTTTTATGAAATCAGTTTTTAAATAATACTTTACAAAATGCATTTTGAAATATTTAGTGTTGTCCTTGGGTTTGTGAATATCATTTAGGCGGGGGAATAAAAATTACTGTCTATACGTTTAAAAATCTGTCGTAAAACACTCTCACGACTTTCTCATGCCTGTGCAAACAATGAACAATATAACCTATGTTTTATCACAACTAAACAATGTATTATGAAAATAACCCTGTGTTCGACTTTTAAAAATACCGAAAATAACAGTTATTTTATATTAGACGCTAAACTAGGCTCTGTCTAAAAACGTACTTGAAGTAAAATGAGTAGATAGTTTTTATTTTCTATTGATTGTACACACTTTGTAAAATTCATACTAAGGCCGCAATCTTTTAAAAACTAAGTGACACTAAACTAAGTGTTGTAGAAAAAAATGTTTGAAATAAAAGTTGTTGGAATCACCTACGACTTTAGTTGAATACATTTTTGCCCTAAAATGCATATTAAGGTCGCAATCTTATAGAGAAAACATTTTTTACCACGAGATCACAGCCCCCAATAATTTCAATAGACGCTTACCGTGTCTTGTAGAGCATTAAAACGTAGTAGGCCTAGCCTAAATGTAGAAAAAATGTAATTTTTGAGAAAACCGCAAAAAAGTGAAAAATCGCATGAATAAACTACTACTTCTGTTTGATTGATTTGATGAAGATGTTCGTATCGGGTCTCCTAGTACCTGATTTACGTTCCATGTTTCAACATCTTAAGATACTCCGTTCTTGAGATATTTTGGTCACACACACTATAGAAAAATCGCTAAAAACATTTTTTTTCTTGTATTCAGGGGCCTGAAAACGTTTAATTCTAAAGAAAACTCGATTTAGAAAAATCTGTATCTGTATAAAAACAATATTTTCTGTCCCTTATATTCATAAAGGGCAAAAGAAAGTAAAATTAATGGTCCAAACATAGAACTTTTAGGAACTACAAAAAAATAAATTACGTTTACCACATAATACTTTGTTTATGATAAATTTAAACAGAAATTAACACTAGGCTATAAAATTTCTTATGATTTATTATTTCAAAAAACATTTTAAAATTAGAAGGATTGGATTACAAAAAAAAATATCAAATTTAATAACCATAAATTTAAATACCATTAAAAATATTTCAAATCCAATTAAAATATCATCCTACAAATATAATTTATTACTTTATTACTATTATTGTTATTATCCTTATTATCTAACGTTTTATTGGATAATAATTAAGCTGTTCACACAAAATCACTTGTATTTATTATTATAAATATATAACTTATTGCAACAAAAATGAACTTATCACATTAAGGCGTATGTAAAAAAAGGTTAAAAGGTCTTAACTAAAGTATTTAGTCATGTTTACACAATTTAAGTCGTAAATTATCTACAAACAAATAATTTCTATTTATTTAAATTATTTATTTTTCTATTCGAAAAGGTTAACTTTGATAATAAATATATTTTGCAGAAATCATTATAGCAATGTTTCACCTATGTTAACATAGTTTACTACGTTGGTGTAGGTAATAATGTCAACAGTTATCCATTTCAACGTAGGTAAATATGTTAAAATTTGTGTTTTCACAAACGTTTTTTGCTTAATTATTAAACTATTATGGGTTAAAAACATTTTCATCGAATAAAATTGTGAAAATCTACTGATTTTAAGTTGAAAATTTTTTGATTTCATATAGGCCTAACTCTGATTATGTGCACTTTTATCGTAAAATGCATACTAAGATTCCAATTTTAAAAAATCCCATTTTCTACCGATTTTGATGAGTAAAATACAGAAAATCACCAATTGCCGCTACACTAAGCGTTGCAAAAAATAATGTTGAAATAAAATTTATAGGTTTTTGAATGTTCTACAACTTTGCATATATCTACACTTTTGCCCTGCAATGCATAACAAGACCTTAATAATAAAAACAATTTTTTACCTCGAGAAAACAGGCCCTATCTTGTAGAGCATAAAAAATAGTAAATGAGGCAATAGTTTGAAAAAATTTGGTGTGAAACACTCTCACGTCTTTCTCTTCCCAATGCAAATAATGAAAAATATAACCAATCATTACTAATACAAAATTTGAAGTAAACGAAAAAACTAACCTCAAAAACATAACCAAATTTAATCATGAGTAAATGATTCCAAATGGAAACCAACCTTAGTTTGGCTTAATAATACGGAAAATCACTCTTTCGGCGGTAAACTAGGCGCTGTAAAGAGTACTGCTAAAAATAAAAAATCTGGTGTGAAACACTCACACAACTTTCTCTTGCCAATGAAAATAATGACCAATATAACCTAACATTAGAAATAAAACAGAAAACTAACCTCAAAAAACATAACCTTGTTTTAATCATGAGTGAAAGACGCAAAATGAAAATCGACCTCAGATTGGGTAAAAAATACAGAAAATCACTCTTTTACGCTAAAATAAGCTCTGTAGAGAAAAGTACTTTAAATAAAAGTTGTAGATCTTTTAATTTCCTATAAATTTAATGATATACTTTTTTGTCGTAAAATGAATACTAAGGCTAGAAATCTTTAAAAAATCGATTTTTTACACGTTTTCGTGAGAAAAAACAGAAAATCACTAATTACCGCTAAACTAAGCGTTATACAAAAAAATGTTCGAATAAAAGTTGTAGGATTTTAAATTCTCTACATTTTTTATTATAAATTTTTGCGCTAAAATGCATATTAAAGCCGTAATCACAAAAAAAAACATTTTTTACGTGAAAACAGCCTCACCATGAATTTCAGCAAATATGGCGCCTACCCTATGTTGTAGAGCATAAGAAATTTAGAAAACCAGGCGATTTTAAAATAAACGTAGGACCAGCAAAAAAGTTAAAAATTACACGAAGAAACTACTACTTTTGGTTGACCGATTTTGATGAAAATGTTCGTATCGGGTCCAATAGTGGTATCTAACTTAAGTTTTGAGTTTCAAGTTCGTACGAGGTTCCGTTCTTGAGATATTCTGTTCACACACACACACACACTCACACACACACACACACACACACACACACACACACACACACAGACCAGTCACTAAAAACATGTTTTTTGGGTTCAGGGGGTCTGAAAACGTGTATTTCCGGTGAAAAAAAACTCGATTTTAAAAATTCGACATGAAAGCAATATATTTCTTCCCTGTATAATATACATATCATCCCTCCTCCTGTATGTATTTCTTCCCTGTATTTTCTTGCCCTATTCATATAGGGCAAAAAAAAGTAAAAAATCTGGTGTGAAACACTCACACAACTTTCTCTTGCCAATGCAAATAATTAACAATATAACGTAACATTCGTCATAAAACATTAGAAATAAACAAAAAACTAACCTCAAAAACATAACCTTATTTTAATCATGAGTGAAAGACGGAAAATGAAAATCGACCTGTTTGGCTTAAAAATACGGAAAATCACTCTTTCACGCTAAACTAGGCTCTGTAGAGAAAAATGCTTCAAATAACAGTTGTAGATCTTTTAATTTCCTATAAAGTTGATTATATACACTTTTATCGTAAAATGCATTCTAAGGCCGAAATCTTAAAAAAATAGATTTTTCACACGTTTTCGTGAGAAAAAAAACAGAAAATCGCTAATCACTGCTAAACTAAGCGTTATACAGAAAAATGTTTGAAATAAAAGTTGTAGGATTTTAAATTCTCTACATTTTTTTTATATAAAACTTTGCGCTTAAATGCATATTAAAGCCGTAATCTTAAGAAAACAATGTTTTTACGTAAAAACAGCGTCACCAGAAATTTCAGCAAACATGGCGCCTACCCTATCTTGTACAGTATAAAAAACTGAGTAAATCGGGTGAATTTAAAAAAAATCGTAGGACCAGTTTTTGAGAAAATCGCAAAAAAGTGAAAAATTACACGAATAAACTACTACTTCCGGTTGACCGATTTTGATTAAAATGTTCGTGTCGGGTCCGGTAGTGGTATTTAAATGAAGTTTTAAGTTTCAAGTTCGTACGATGTTCCGTTCTTGAGATATTTTGTACACACACACACACACACACACACACACACACACATACACACACACAACCAATCGCTAAAAACACGTTTTTTGGGTTCAGGGGGTCCGAAAACATGTAGATTCGGTGAAAACTCGATTTCTTAAAATGGACATGAAAATAATACTTTCCTTCCTATATATTCATTTAGGCAAGACAAAGTAAAAAGAGTAACGGGTGAGTCAATGAGTAGGAAAGCATTAGAATCTCAAACATCATTTTGATGTAAGGACGGTTGTAAGTGACTCTTAATACACTGTCTTCACACTACGGAGGCGTAATGAAGTAAAAAAATTAGTCGTGCTGCAAGAACTGAAAAAAAATTAAGAACTACCGATGTAAATTTTTAAATCGGGCCAACATTATTTTAAAATACTTAACATTAATCTTTTAACAAAGTAATTTATCAAACAAGTCTTAAAGATACTTTCCTATATATCACCCCAAGATAAATATGTTGTTCTGTGTACAGTCTGACTAAATTAACTTTACTTCGAATCTATATCATGACGTTTTTTTCAGGTTCTTTCAGAATCTGGCTGTTACTAAAAACAAAACCTCATTTTAAATTTATATTTAATATTTGTTCTCAAATTAACTACGTAACTTAATAACGGACTAATCTTTAACTTTTTTGGTATCAGTCTCTCGACTGGTTTGATTTAGTTCTCGAAGCTGTTCTATGTTGCGCAAGTCGTTTCATATCTACATACCTGCCACTACGCTACATATTTTGTAATTTGCTTTCAATATTCTAACCTTTGCCTCCCCTTACAATTCACTCCCTCAATATTACTCTACATTATTGAGTAATACATGGATATCTTAAGATATGCCCCACTAGCCTGTCCCTTCTTTTGGTAAAATGTTTCCATATACTTCTTCTTTCATCCACTCGTCTAAGAACCTCTAAATTACTTATTATGTCCTCTCACCTAATCTTTAAAATTTTCCTGTAACACCACATTTCAAAAGCTTTATCCTCTTTATTTCTACAGCCCCTGTCACCCACGTTTTATTCCCGAATAACGCTACACTCCAAACATAATGTTTTAAGAAATTTTTCCTAATCTGTAAACCAATGTTTGTAGTCAGAATTTTTAACTAAAAATATATATTTGCATTTAAATAATGAATTTATTTCTACTTATAATCCAATAATAATTTTACGCTTATTGTCCGTCACGGAGAAACTGCTTCAATAAGCGACGTAGTGTACAACCGTTTTTCATTCATTTCACGATTGTTCAAAACAACACAAAGTCACTATATAAAAAAATCACCCGCTTTTATAGTTAAAACTTTCTTGAAGGATATAAATAAACAATAGAACATTCTAGTCTATACTGGAAAAACAATAGGTAAGATGTGAATAGTGGAGGCTGAAAATCAATTAACTTTTTAGTCGAAACGTTAAGTTTACTCACTCACAATTACCACATAGTCAAAACACAATCGTCCAGCTGGCACATGTCAAAATTTCTATAGGGCTACTAACTTTATAAAGAAGTAATGTTTGTTTATTTTTTTGTATGAGGTTATCTCAGAAACTACTTATCCGATTCCAAAAAAAAATCACTGTTGGATTACTTAAATCATCTTGAGCAAAATAGACTAAAATATCATGTTAATTTTTAATTAAAAAACAAATTTGTGATGTTTGTTTGGTGTAAGGTCGTTTGGGAATGTAACATATTTTATATAATACACCTCATCTCTCCATATATTCTGTTTTACCACAAAGAGGTAAAACATATAAAGAGGGTCATAGAGGGCCATTCTTTGAATATACGGGGAATTATATGGCCTACTCTAGTTCTTTGATGCAAGTACAGCGGGACAGTATTGGAACCTGAGTGTACTACGCTTGGCCTGACAGGGAAGTGACTATACATCAACCCTAAGGTTCGTTATATTTTTCATAAAGTATTAAAACTACTCTAAAATACCTAGTACTTAATTGGGACCTGTCCATCTTAAGGGGTCATCATAAAAGATTATGAGTAAAAAGAATCTGGTGGAAACATCACACACTTCCTCTTGCCATTTTAAATAATATAACATAGCATTATCTATGTTTAATCATGAGTAAATGATGCAAAATGAAAATCAACCTCGGTTTGACATAAGGTAGATTACGGATAATCACTAATTGACGCTACACTAAACGATATAGAAAAAAAGCTTGAAATTAATAATTGTACGTTTTCTTAATTTTCTATAACATTAATATAGTCTACATTAACATAGTCTAGTCGTAAAATGCGTCCTAAAACTGCAATCTTTTAAGTTCCATTTTTGTCGATTTTAATTAGAAAAATATAGAAAATTCTTTAATAACGCTAAACTAAGTGTTTTAGAATTAAATATTTAAAAAAGAATTGTAGGATTTTTAAATTTTGTACCTCTTATGCACGCTTGTGTCCTAAAATTCATTATGAAGGCCAGTCTTAAAAAAACATTTTCCACGAAAGTAATCCCTCGAAGAAATTCAGCATACAATCCGCGTACCCTGTCTTATAGAGCCCAAAAAAATGTAGTAGATGAGGCAATTTTTAAAAAAAATCGTAGGAGTCGTTTTTCAGGAAATCGTAAAAAGTAAAAAAAATGACACGAATAAATTACCTACTATTTCCGGTTGACCGATTTTGATTATATGACCATTTTTGAAAACTTTTTATTTTTGGTTCAAGGGACCTGAAAACATGTGTATACGATAAAAACACTATTTCAAAAAATTGACAAAAACAATATTTTCCTCCCTGTATATTCATGTATAGCAAGACAAAGTGAAAATTACAATAGGTGAAGTTAATTCGGTCTAACTATACAATACAGTTTTATCAATTTCAGATCAACTTATCAGATTGTTAGTTCCCATTATGTTTGTGGCAGTTTTGTAAGTTAACACGTGTGCATTAGCTTGATTAATTATCTGACTAAACAGAACCAGTTAAAATATGTCTAGATTACAAAATACACCTTATTTTTTGTGCTCGCAAAATACCTGTATCAATGCCTTTAATTTCATATTTTCAAACACTAGGTGTAAAGAAAAAAGTTACTCTGTGTAAGGTGTTTGTCTATTCAGCATTGTGGATACAAAACACAGTATAGTAGTATAATTTTTATGTACGAGATGATCAATATGATTCACTCAATTAATCAATATTAATCAATTATGTTTTCATTGATTTTTTTAATCAGTCATCAATAAGATGATTGATTGGGGACGTGAGAAAACTCTTACGGCCTACATAAGACCATTTTCGGCAATTATGTCACGGTGTTTCAGACATCCTCTTTTTCCAAAAATTTTTCATTCTTCGGACTTTCTTTCTGTGGCTGAATATATATTTAAAGTTTTTTTTATTTGTTTTATTTCTAACCGTATTTAGTTTTATTAAATTCACTAAGTTGGTTACATTTTTCAAGTTTTCTAAAAGTACGTTAAGTGTTTTCATTTCATCCTTAATTTCCTTTATCTATATACTGGATGTTTTCTGGTTCCAAAGTATCATAAGGATTTTATGTTATTGTTTAGGTCATCAGCCGAAAGGCTGGTTTGAACCTCTTGAGATTTTAATGAGTAAAACTTGGATTAAGGTGGTTTACAATTCCTTTCCTCACTGTGTGGAAAAGTATGGTTATCAGCATTTCAGGCCCTATGAAAAGCATATACTTTCCACCCTGCGAATGACACCTTCACTTCATTCACCAAAGGGTCTTGCTGTATAATGAAATGCATTAATCTCAGAGGAGATAACGGCTCTGATTAGTTTTTTTTACACCTCTACCTCTTCTGTTTTTAAATGCTTAAGTCATATAATTAGCCAACCTTGTGATAAGAAACAACTATTTTTTGTAGTCCTGGAACTAGCAGATAGAGTGCAAATAATTTAACACTGCATCTGGCTGTTATGGGAAAAAGGATTTTATATGTAACTTAAATCTACTTTCTGGTGTTCTATAAAAATCTGATCAAGGCAATTCTTTTTTTAATTTTAATTAGCCTTGAAACCGGGTTTCTGTGATTTTACTTGCTCATTTGATGTGATTTTAATTTTTCCATTTTTAAAATTGTTTTTTAAGCAATTTAAATTATACTCCTTTCCTTTAGGAATTTCTCTACATGCCCAGTGTTTGTAGTTTTGAAAATGGTTTTCCTGGCAGAACCTGACCTAAACTTTTTGATACACCCTGTGGTTCTGAACTCTCATTTTAATTATCTAAAATCAAAAATTTGTAACCATTAAACAAGTATTAAAAAAACTTTGTCTCTAAATATTTTAAATTTGACCGATATAAATTATATACAATAAAAAAACTGTCATAAAATTTAAATTCGAATCTGTTACTATTATTTGGTATTTAAATTAATTTAAATTTGTGAAGGAGAATTTATCACCAATTTCATCTTAATAGTTATGTTTTTAATTTAAGTATAATTTATCATATTTTTTCCTCAACAAATTTTGTAATTTAAAAAATCGTAGGTTGACAATTCCTTAGAAATGATGTCATATTGATCAAAACAACTTTTAATCTCTCCAACGTCTTCTATTGGATAGAACGGGGAAGTATTAAATGATCGTAAAATTGTAAACCCAGATTTTAAATTATTTTAACATTGGATGACCTCTGAAGCCAAAACAGTAGTTCTGAAACGGATTTCCAATAGAAATCTTTTTTCTAAAATGTAGGGATCCCATACTGCTCGAAAGTTTGCCCAGCAGTTTCATGCACTTTATTAATTGTTAGGGATAGACGTATGAACCGGTCGAGAACCGTTCGTTCAAGTTATTACTTTCTCTTGCCCTGTATGGATACATAGGGAAGAAACGTAAGCTACTATTGTTTTAATATAGATTTTTCGAAATCGAGTTTCCACCGGAAATAAATGTGTTCAGGCCCCCTGAACCCAAAAACATGTTTTTCAGTGATTGGTCTTTGTGTATGTGTGTGTGTGTGTGTGTGTGTGTCGAGAACCGTTCGTTCAAGTTATTACTTTCTCTTGCCCTGTATGAATACATAGGGAAGAAACGTAAGCTACTGTTGTTTTAATATAGATTTTTCGAAATCGAGTTTCCACCGGAAATAAATGTGTTCAGGCCCCCTAAACCCAAAAAACATGTTTTTCAGTGATTGGTCTTTGTGTATGTGTGTGTGTGTGTGTGTGTGTGTGTGTGTGTGTGTGTGTGTGTGTGTGTGTGTGTGTGCTTGTGTCTATGTGTGAAAAAAATATCTCAAGAACGGAATATCGTGCGATATTAAAGCTTGGAACTTAAGTTACGTACCACTAGGACCCACACCGATATTTTCATCAAAATCGGTCAATTAATTGTAAGTAGTAGTAGTTTATTCGTGCAATTTTTCAATTTGATGCGATTTTCTCAAAAACGGCTCCTATGATTTTTTTTTAGATCGCCTCATTAAATATGTTTTTTATGCTCAACAAGATAAGATAAGCGATATATCTGGTGAATTCGTAGGGAGGCTGTGCTCTCGTAGAAATAAAGGATGTTTTAAAGATTGCTGCCTTAATATTAATTCTAGAGCAAAAACATGTACATAGGTAATCAAAATTGTAGACATTTTAAAACCTACAACTTTTATTTCACCATTATTTTGTACAACGCTTAGTTTAGCTGCAATTAATAATTTTCTGTTTTGTTTTCATCAAAATCGGTAAAAATGAATTTTTTAATAGCCTATTGCAGCCTTAGTATGCATTTTATGACAAAAATGCAGATAAATAAAGTTGTAGGAAATAAAAAACCTACAACTTTTTTCAGTATTTTCTTCTACAGAGCTTAGTTTAGTGTCAATAAGTGATTTCCGTATTTGTAAGTTCTACATAGGTTGATTTTCATTTTGTTTCATTCACTCATGATTACAATTAGGTTATGTTTTCATTATATACATTGGCAAGAGAAAGTCGTTCGAGTAGTTCACACTAGATTTTTGTAATGATCTTTTTGTTTGGCATCTCTTAGTAATGATTTGGTTTTATGAATTGAGTTTGTTTATAGATCCCTTACTAGGTCTTGCTAGAAAATTTTAATTCTGTATATAAAAGTCTGTTCTGAGTCGGGCTGGGCAGTATGATGCGAGGTACTGTCTGTTTATAACTTGATGGCCTCCGGCAACAGGAACAATATGGGGATTTTAAAACAATGTCAGAAAACATACATATAATTTTTTAAGTAACTAAAACTTGTCGGATACGACATATTTTTATGAAACGAAGTATTTTTTCCATAAAATTATTTCGAACAACACACGCTTAATGAGATAATGTATAATTTAGCAAAAGTTTTGTTTTTGAAGAAAACCCCGTATTTTTTCAAATACATCGTCAGTGGTCAACAGCTATTTCGTGGATTAACATAATATTTGGCAGGTTTGTTCTGTAGTAATTATGGAAAACGATAATGCAATAAAATTTAACAGAAAACCATTACTTTTTAAGTATCAAGGTATTTTCATGAATAAATTTTGTAAAATCTCGAAACACGGCATAAAAAATTCAGCATGCGAGAATTTTTTCGGTCTTTAAAAATAACTTTACACATGCAGGAAATAAAATAGAGAAAATTTTCAATTAATTTTCAGTGAAAGAATTATTTAAATTGGACGTTTTTTCTTCAAAAACAAACATTTTACTAAATCATACTTTATCTCATTAAGAGTGTGTTTTTCGAAATATTTTATAGAACAAAACCATGAAATACTTTTTTGTAAAAGTGCGTCATTTTGAAAAGTTGCAGTTACTTAAAAAATATTAGATGTATGTTTTATGAAATGGTTTTACAATCCTCATATAGTTGGGGATGCTCCCCTGTGCGGGAGGCCATCATGTTGTAGACAGACAGTATTAATACGTGCGTGTCAATAGGTTGTGATGTGCGGTTAATAGTGGACAACTGAATAATGGTAATACAGTATTGTGGCTATTGACATCCTTCATTTATACTTACGTTAATTTAAGCTTTACGTGTGTAATTACATTTTCTAGCTAATCTCGTTGAGTAATTTAATTGTAATTTACAGCTGTGATAAGCGTAGTAATTTATTATTTTTACTTTCTCTTGCCTAATATATAGGAAGGAAAGTATTGTTTTCATGTCGATTTTTCGAAATCGAGTTTTCACCGGATCTATACGTTTTCAGACCCCCTGAACCCAAAAAACATGTTTTTAGCAATTGGTCTGTGTGTGTGTGTGTGTGTGTGTGTGTGCGCGCGCGTGTGTGTGTGTGTACAAAATATCTCAAGAACGGAAAATCGTACGAACTTGAAACTTGAAACTTAAGTTACATACCACTACCGGACCCGACACGAACATTTTCATCAAAATCGGTCAACCGGAAGTAGTAGTATATTCGTGTAATTTTTCACTTTTTTACGATTTTCTCAAAAACTGGTCCTACGATTTTTTTTTTAAATCGCCTCATTTACTTAATTTTTTATTCTCTACAAGATAGGGTAGGCGTCATGTTTGCTGAAATTCTTGGTGAGGCTGTTTTCACGTAAAAACATAGTTTTTTTAAGATTACGGCTTTAATATGCAATTTAGCGCAAAAATTTATATAGGCCTAATAAAAGTTGTAGAGAATTTAAAATTCTACAACTTTTATTTCAAACATTTTTCTGTATAACGCTTAGTTTAGCAGTAATTAGCGATTTTCTGATTTTTTTCTCACGAAAACGTGTGAAAAATCAATTTTTTTAAGATTTCGGCCTTAGAATGCATTTTACGACAAAAGTGTATATAATAAATTTTATTTAAAGCATTTTTCGCTACAGAGTCTAGTTTAGCGTGAAAGAGTGATTTTCCGTATTTTTAAGCCGAACTGAGGTTGATTTTCATACTGCGTCTTTCACTCATGATTAAAATTAGGTTATTTTTTTTGAGGTTAGTTTTTTGTTTATTTCTAATGTTTTATGACGAATGTTACGTTATATTGTTAATTATTTGCATTGGAAAGAGAAAGTTGTGTGAGTGTTTCACACCAGATTTTTTTTTAATTAATAGGTGTTAAGTTTATAAAGAAGTTTGTCTTCAATTTATTAAACCCAGATTCTGTTCGAACCTGCATTACTTGTTACAATACTTTGACATATCACAGATTTGGCTTTAGTGCGTATCCAATTTTATATAATAAACAGAAACACGAACACTCCTGCAGTACAAGAAGAAATACAAAAGTTTTGCCCCAATCACCAAACACGGTTAAAAATCATCATAATCCAGCAGCCATCAATCTCCCGGTCATCAGCGAAATACTCAGACGACTGCACAGACTATATCCTAGAGTGAATTTTTTATATTTTTACGTCAAGAACAAAACAATAAGTTTGTAATTTATAGAGTGGTAGGAGGGGTTTACTCACTGATGACTCACACTTACAACACATTTACTCAATGTTCTATAAGAGGAGATCGTAGATTCACAGTAATACAAATCTACAATGTCTAACCAACATCTTTGATATTTGGAACCCCTCTGATTAGTAGCAATAACCTCGTTCGTAGCGCGGCCACAGTTTCTATAAATCTTTATTGTTTTAATATTACCATTTCAAACTTCTCACCTATCTTGTATTAAATAAAATTGGTCCATCCGCGAGAACATTTTTACGATCTGCCGTACACAATTTAGTGTTGATGATAATAATAACAAAATGGTTATGGTGTAAGAAAACAAAACAAGGGATTAAGAAAAAAAATTGAAAATGAAATAAAAAAATAAGTATACAGTCGTGACATAGGATGACGAAATGACTTTAGAGTTAACAGCGGTTGTTGGTGTAATATTTAAACTCGCAACTACTATCTCTAAATCCATGTTTCGTTGTTTCTTGCTATCTAATACTGAAACACACAACTGGGTGGTCTAAAAAGTATTTTCAACACTCTGTCGGGGTCAAGGTCCTGATTTCCACACAAAATCTTGGAAGCCCGGTTTAGATGGTCGTTGGTTATACCGAAGATCTTCTCTGATTCCTTGATTCAGTATTCTTCCGTTCTTCTCCTTCACCTGCTCCTATCTCTCCTCCCCTCCCTTTTCTCCTTCTGCTCCTATTTCTCATCCCATGCCTATTTTTCTCCTGCTTCTATTTCTCTTCCCATCCTCTTTCTCTTCCTCCTTATATTTTGTCTCCTCTTACTCATTTTTCTTCTCATCTTCCTCCTTCTCCTCCAGTCATAACCAGGTTGATTTTTCTGTTGGATCTTGAGTGAATGATTAAAATTTGGTTATATTTTTCGTATTACATTATTTACTCTTGGTTAAAGGTAGGTGATATTGTTCATTATTTCTCTTGGCAAGAGGAAATCTTGTAAGTATTCCCACTAGATTTTTTCTTTTTATATAGAATCAAGTTAACATATTATAAACCTTTTTAACCAGTCAAAATGAAAATATTTTGTACTTTTTTTTAGTTTATACATTCTGAAATTGAGAAAGTCAATAATTTGTTTGAATGCCCGGTAACTAGTTAAATACAAAGAGATTCGTGACTTGATAAAAATAAAAATGAACTTCTGTGCTGTACGAACTGCGGCTGAACTCGAATTATGTTACATTGTGTGTCAGGTTGTTATGTGGTTTATATTTTAGCCTGCACAGACCTTGCACTAAATCATTGGATCTATGAAATAAAAAAATAAAAAATAATATATCCACTTTGTACTGTTAATATATCTAACCTCTTTGGAATCATATAATATTTACATACTAATAATATTAAAATATAATTTCAAATTGTTTTTATCTTCTTTGCGATTATTACAAGGTTCAATTTTTTTATGTACAATTTATTGTTTTCACTGATTCTTGTAAGCATTTTTTTTATCTTAATACATTATCAAGTACGGAGTTGAGTTAGTATTGCAATCATGAAAAAAACAAAATATATTTGTTGTGTTCATTAAAAATACGTAAGTGATCAATAAACTTATCCAGTCACAACCCTGCAACCCTGCCGTTTTTGAAACGTATACTGAGCTACTAATGTTTGGTAGAAAATAGATTGTTAGCAAATTAACTGGGTTTTTACTTTGAATTATTTGTTTGGAATTACTTTGTTTCTCTTCTTAAATCAGAATTCAAGAAGAAAATCTTTTTCAATCCCCGAGTGAAGTTTTGAAAAGCCTTTTGATCCTCTCTTTCTTCCCTATCGAAACACTTGCGCTTAATAATAAACAAACACACTTGTCCTTTACATTAGCGAAGTTGAAATAATTTTCCAATTTTGAATGAAAAGGATATGTTTTTGGCTTTTTGCTCAGGACTAATATTAATAAAAAAAAATAATTTCCGCGTTAAACCTGAGGAACCTGAGTTAGAAGTTTAATTTTTAAGAGAATATAGCATGGATTTTAACTCGTAGTACATCAAATTAATGCGTTGAACGGTGAAAACTTGAAATTTTTATCTAATTTTTTTAAAGTGATATTGACATCAGAACAAAATAGTGCCCATATTTGAAGACATTTTACGGATTATGCAAACTTATTGGCATATAACTCCGTAAATACTCATCCGATTTTAGTGAAATTTCTTTAGAGTATAGGTGAGACTGTTTCTGTTGTTTATACTGAATCAAGGACCGTATTTATCTTTTTTTATTTTTTGCGACCCCTTCTTATCCCGCCAACCGGTAACTTTATGAATTCGCAGTAGTTTCAATAACATAAGTCAATTATTTATTTATTTCAGCGACAATTGAGTCTTTTGGAATTAATTTTTTCAATTGTAGACCATACGCAGGGGTGGGAAATCACGCTTCTGCGTTGCCAATCTGTAACGGACAGTTTGCATAATCTGTAAAATGTCCTCAAAACCGGGCTTCTAAAATAATAGATAAAAATGTACGCTTTATATAATATAACTAAAGTTATAGAAATATAAAACATCTACAAATTATTTTCTTGCATTTTCTTCTGTAGAGCTTGCTTTAGCGTCAAATAGTAATTTTCCGTATTTTTAAGTCCTAAAGCGGTTGATATTTATTTTTCGTCATTCACTCATGATTCAAATTACATTATGTTTTTCATTTTACATTGTTTACTTATGATTAAACATAGGTTATATTATTTTTATCTACATTGGCAAGAGAAAGTCGTGTGAGTGTTTCTCATGATTTTTTTTAAAGATTGCGGCCTTAGTATACATTTTACGACGTGTGCATAATTTAACTAAAGTTATAGAAAATTAAAAATTCTACAAATTTTATTTAATAGTTTTTCTACAGATTTTAGCGTCAATTAGTGATTTTCCATATTTCTTCTAGAGGTTGATTTTCATTTAGCTGCATTCACTCATGATTAAAACTAGATTATGTATTTCATTTTACATTGTTCACTGATGATTAAACATAGGTTATATTGTTTTGTTATCTACATTGGCAAGAGAAAGTCGTGTGAGTGTTTCACATCAGATGTTTTGTATTCGTCTAGAATCATTTTGAATACATTTTTCGTGTCTCATTAAGTTCACATAACAATAAAAAATCATAAGATTCAATGAAGTGCCCGACTTAACTATTAGAAAACGTGTCCTGTGGTGAATAACGTGTCGTCTTTGACCTTGGTTCACAACCTTCAGCAAGGCACGCGATTACTATTATTATTTTTATTATTTTTTGTGCATGAACTATTTTTATATATATTTATTTATTTATTTTTCATCTTTGGTCTTAAAATTTAATTACATAATCTTTTTTATGTATTGAATGAACATACAAATAAATACTTTTGTGTATTTAAAAATGTATTTTCAGTAGTTATTATATAGTTGGGACATAAATTTTTTTAAATACTTTAAAAGTGTATTTATTTATTTTATTTGTCGTTGACAATTCGTGATCTAGATTTTTTCATTATTTAATATTTTTTTCTTGTCACTGCAAATTTTTTGCTTACCGCACTTTATGTTCGTATTGTATAGTAAATATGTTTGTGAAGGTGCAAAAATGTATACATGGCGTCTCTAAATTAGTCATATAAATTTAACCTTTAATTGTGGAAAATAAAATAATTAACAGAGTAATTTAGTGCAGTAGTCGCTAATGATCAAGATGCAGCTCCAAAAAACCTGTTTATCACTTTGATACAAACTAGCTGCCCCACGCGTCCCGGGCTTTATCCGGGTGAAATTTTGTTTTATTTCAATAATTTTTAAAGTATGGTTATTATAAAATCAAAAAAATCTATTTCTGATTTTAATCGCCTCAATACATTTTTTTTATTCTCTGTACGACGGGACAAACGCCATGTCTGCTTAAATTCTTGAGGAGGCTGTGCTCGCGTGGTAAAAAAGTGTTTTTTTTAAGATTGCAGCCCTGATATCCATTTTAGAGAAAAAGTGTGTATAATTAAAGTTATACAAAACAAAAAAACCTACAACTTTTATAGTAGGCCTACTTAGCATTATCCTCCACAACGCTTAGTTTAGCCGACCGCATTGGCGTAGTTGATATCGTGCTCGCCTCTCATCGTGCGGTCTTGGGATCGAATCCAATTCAGGCACGGCATATTTTCATACGTTACAAAAAATAATTTCATCCTTCACCGTCTGCATTAGCAGTAATTGCAGAACAGTCGGACGTTAAACAAACAACGCTTAGTTTAGCGTCAATTAGTGATTTTCTGTATTTTGCTCAAAACTATATAGGTCTATAATTAACGTTCTAGAAAATTAGAAAACCTACAGCTTTAATTCGAATATTTTTTTCTACAGAGCCTAGTTGAGCGTCAATTAATTATTTTCCGTATTTTTACGTCCTACAGACGTTGATTTTCATTTTGCGTCATTCACTCATGATTTAAATTAGGTTGTATTTTTCATTTTTTTTGTTGTTTACTCATTATTAAAAATGGGATATATTGTTAGGTATTTACTTTGGCAAGATAAAGTCGTGTGAGTGTTTTACACCAGATTTTTTTTTTTTTTTTAATACAATCTGCATATTTAAAATGAGAAGGGATTTTGTCGAGTTTAGATTCAGCTCCCACTGTACTGAATGCAGTCAACGTTTTTACTTTTTCTTGTCCTATATGATATATAAATAGAAAAGGAAAGTACTGTTGTCTTGTCGATTTTTCCAAATGTATTTTTCACCAAAAATACAAGTTTTCAGGTCTCCATGAATCTACGTAAAAAAAACCTGGTTTTAACGATTGGTGTGTGTGTGTATGTGAACAAAATATCTAAAGAACGTAAAATCGCACGAAGTTGAGACATGGAACTTTAAATAGGTTACCATAAGGAGAAGGAACATTATTATTTTCTTTAATATCGTTCAGTTGAAAGTAATAGTTTATATCGCACAATTTTCATTTTTGGCGATTTTCTAAAAACCGGCCCCTGCGCTTTTTGTAATCGTCTCGATAACTAAATTTTTAAAACTCTACGAGATAAGTACCATGTTTGCTGAAATTTTTGGGTATCTGTGCTCTCATAGATTTTCTTCAGTATTCCAGCCTTAATATTCATTTTAGGCAGTAACATAAATTAATCAAAAATATAGATAATTAAAAATTAATTAAAACTTTTATTTATAACAGTTTTTTCTACGGAATCTAGTTTAATGCCAATTAGTTGTTCCGTATTTTTAAGTCCTACAGACGTTGATTTCCCTTTTGCGTCATTCACTCATGATTGAAATTACTTTATGTTTTTCATTATTTGCATTGGCAAAAGAAAATCGAGTGATTGTTTCTAAGACGCTATACATAGTCCACCTTTTGTTATCGTCAAGATATCAATGATAATAATCGCAAATCGATTGAGGAGTAATTACCATAAATTATTCAAATAGACCTAGACTATAAATATATCTTGTCACCGCTTTATTCATAATTTATTATGCAAATACGACTCATTAGTATCGTTTTTTCACTCACGCAGTAATTATTTCAAAAAAATTTGATTCATTAGAGACTGACATCTTAATGACTTTATTGACTTGCATAAACTATACTTTATAATATACATATATGGCGGATAATCGAAAATGTCACATTAAAGTTGCTGAAGGAGCCGTTCGGTTTCACCAGAATTTTGAGGACCGGCGTGCTACTCTACTTTCAAATGACACCTTCACTTCATTCACCACAACGTCTGGCTGTATAATGAAATTCATTACTCTCAGAAGAGGTAACTCTTACTAGAGTCTTTTACACGTCTACCTCTTCAGTTCTTAAATGCTTCAGTCATTTTAACCTGACCATGTGATAAGAAACAGATCCATTTTTGTAGCCCTGCCTGTTATGGGCGAACGGAATATTTAGACTACAAAAAACTTTTACTGGCTTGATCCCAAAGAAGTTGACTGACAACCACAAAACTCACCGAATGATTTTGAAGTTCCTTGATTGTTTTACCGCTGAAGAAGATTTTGTAAATCAATTTTTGTGAAATGAGATGTGGATTCATTACGAAACGCCATAAACAAAAAGGCAATCACAACAATGGATGCACAGAAATTTACCAAACAAACCGTAAACAACTGAAAGGTTATGACCATCGTATTTTGGCAGCAAAAAGGTGTGTCGTTTGTGAATTTCATTCAATCGGGGGTTGGTTTAATGTAGCTGTTTATCGTGAAATTTTACGAAGTTTGCGGAGAGCCATTCAAAACAGAAGAAGGAGCATGCTGACTTCTGGAATTGCTCTGATCACCTCAACAACAATAAATATTCCGTAACGATATTGTAGAGAGAAGATCGTGAAACTTCTGAAAATACCATAGAAAAAACTGGTGTGAAACACTCACACAACTTTCTCTTGCCAATGCAAATAATTAACAATAAACCTAACATTAGTATTAAAACATTAGAAATGAACAAAAAACTAACCTCAAAAAACATTAGTGAAATACGCAAAATTAAAATCGACCTCAGTTTAGCTTAAAAATACGGAAAATCGCTCATTCACGCTAAACTAGGCACTGTACCAAAAAATGCTTAAAATAAAAGTTTTAGATCTCTTAATTTCCTATAAATTTTATTTTATACACTTTTGTCGTAAAATGCATTCTAAGGCCGAAATCTTAAAAAAATAGATTTTTCACACGTTTTCGTGAGAAAAAAACAGAAAATTGCTAATTACCGCTAAACTAAGCGTTATACATAAAAATGTTTGAAATAAAAGTCGTAGAATTTTACATTCTCTACAACTTTTATTATATAACGTTTTGCGCTGAAATGCATATTAAAGCCGCAATCTTAAAAAGAAAATGTTTTTACGTAAAAACAGCCTCACGCAGAATTTCAGCAAACATGGCGCCTACCCTATCTTGTAGAGAATAAAAAATTGAGTAAACCAGGCGATTTTTAAAAAAATCGTAGGACCAGTTTTTGAGAAAATCGCAAAAAAGTGAAAAATTATACGAATATACTACTACTTCCGGTTGACCGATTTTGATGAAAATGTTCGTGTCGGGTCCGGTAGTGGTATTTAACTTAAGTTTCAAGTTTCAAGTTCGTACGATGTTCCGTTCTTGAGATATTCTGTTCATACACAGACACACACACACACACACACACAGACCAATCGCTAAAAACATGTTTTTTGGGTTCAGGGGGTCTGAAAACGTGTAGATCCGGTGAAAACTCGATTTCGAAAAATCGACATGAAAACAATACTTTCCTTCCTATATATTCATATAGGCAAGAGAAAGTAAAAAGCTCTTATGGAGAACTTACGGATTCAAAACAGCGTCAAAACTAATTTAAATTCATTGGCGGCAACGTTTCATAAAGAGGGTATTGGAAAGCTTGTCGACAGGTGGGACGAATGCGTCATGGTGATTACATCGAAAAGTAGCCTTGGCCGTAACTTTTAGTTTAGTCACTTGTCTTATATGAACGGCGAGGTTGAAGAAAACTGGGCTCTTGTATTTTTCATGATTTACATCGGCAACAGACAGTCGTGTGAGTGTTCCTTACCAAATTCTTGGCTCTAGAATCAGATGCCGAGAAATTAACAGTTAAGAATCACTGTATATAGGCCTACATATGTTTATTCATAGTTATTCTCAGAAATTTTATTTAATTTCATTTCTAAATGTTTTTATTACTCAATGTGCAATAAAATATATTAGGTTAGTTTATTAGTGTATGATAGGTTGTTTTTTATAACCCTAAAATATCTTGCGGCTTTATCTTTTTAGTTAACCGGTATAGTACTGTGTTCTTATTATTACTATTTTATACACTGATACAAACACAGACTCAGAATGGATTGTCTAATATATGAATAATAAGCTACATAATGCGTTTCAACTTTTTAAATGTTTCCCGGCAAACTTGCATAATATTGTATTTTATAAACGGTTCTATAGTTCGGAATAAATTTTAAATTAAATTTTTTTAAATTGTGTATAGTGTAAGGGTATATACTACCTTGAATTCGATTTCTTTCGTGTATTTAATTATATAATTAGTCATGCTACAGGGTGTGTTAAATGTTAAGAACCGATTGTACAAAAATTAATTTTTATTTTCTCTTGCCGTATATTAAATTGGCTATAGAGATGAAAACTCATGTGTTTATGTCGATTATTTGAAATCGAATTATCACCAGAAATACACGTTTTCAGGCCCTCTGAACTAAAAAAAACCTGTTTTTACCGATTGGTCTGTGTGTGTTTGTAAACAAAACATCTCGAAAACGGAAAAATCGTACGAAGTTGGAACTTGGAGTTTAAGTTCCATGAGAGCAACCGACATGAATATTTTCATTAAAATCGGTTAACCGGAAGTAATAATTTATTTGTGCATTATTTTCTATTTTCCCAAAAACGGTTTCTTCGTGATTTTAAATAGCCTCATTAACTACATTTTTTATTCTCTACAAGGTAGGATAGCACTATGTCTGCTGTAATTATTGTCGAACTGTGTTCTCATGGTAAAAAATGTTTTTGTTTTAAGGTTTCAGTCTTAATATCCATTTAGGGCAAACATATGTATGATCAAAGTTGTAGGAAATTGAAAAACCTACAACTTTTATTTAAAGCATTTTTTCTACAGAGCCTAGAAAGTTTAGCGTCAATTAGTGATTTACGTATTTTTAAATTGAATAGGTTGATTGTCATTTTTCGTCATTCATTCATGATTAAAGATCAGCATTCAGATTAGCATCATTTACTTTGACAAGAGGAAGTCGTGTGTTGCCCACCAGTTTTTTTTTAATAGGATATAATCAGAGTAAAATTCAGTACTCCATTAAGATCACAGAGAAGATTAGATAGATTTACTGTGGCAACGTTGTTATAAAATATGATTTAATAAGACATATTCAAAGGACGGGTACTTGAGTTAAATCTGTGTAATTTTTGCTTTGCTAATTGTCCTGCAAATCAAAACAGGATGTACAAACACAAAGACTGTTCAAATATTTAGATACGTAGCATTATTGTGATAAAAAAAATGTTAGTTCTGAATTTAAGTGTCAGATATGAATTGAATGCCTAATCTAACTATGCCTTTTGTGTATAATATAATTGTGTTAAGCTGATGACGTAATCATTGTGAGTCCATTATTTTGTTTCAATACAGGATGGTAAAAAATATATTTGACAGTCTTAATCATTGTTAAATTTACTCTTGTAACAGGAATCACACTTCCTGTGATGGCGGAACTGTCAAAGATTTTAACTTTTACAATCAAAGTTATAGGAAATAAAAATTCTTTAACTTTATTTCACGAATATTTTTCTACAGACCTAGTTTAGCATCAGTTAGTTATTTTTCTGTATTTTTAAGTTCTACAGAGGTTAATTTTCATTTACTTTCATTCACTCATGATTAAACATAGGTTATATTTTTCATTATTTACATTTGCTAGATGACTGAGTGTTTCGTGCGAGATTATTTTTTAATTCCTAATGTGCGTACATATAAATCTGTTCAAGTTAAGAACAATAAGCAATCACATGACTTAATGAGATGAGGATGATATGTATGACGTGTAAATAAGGTGCAGTCTTGTACAGACTCAGAAAATGATTACGGTTAATTGAGCCCCGACCATCAAAGTACACCGGTAACCACTCTCTAGTATTCAAATCTGTATAAAAGTTTGTATCTGTATTAAACCTACTTGGGTCTACTTGGGTATTTCAGTAGGCCTATACTTATCATCCAACCATTTTTATGAAATAATACACATTTTTCGTCAGCGTTTACTTAAAAGTTAAAATAGTTTTCAACCAAAAACTATTTTGAAAGGAATTCGTGTATATTGTAAAATGTTTCATCAGTGAAGTATTTTTTTAGCTTTTCTTAAACTACCACAACTTTTTTTATTAAATTACAACTGTTTAAAGCTTGTGTGAATTAATTGATGTATTTTCTACCCGCATAAGTAGACTTTTGTTCAAACAATTTAGTATTGTGATTAGCAACATAGTAATCCCATTCCGTGTTTGTGTTGTGGTTGTGGACATTTAAATTTTTTAAAAGGTATTTTGCTTACGTACATTATAATTTCAAAGATGTATGTACAAAGAAGGAACTGTAAACATTAGAAGCTCCTTAAGTAAAAGTCTGCATGAGGTTAAGTGATTGACTCCCACCAATTACCAATGCTTATTTTCTGAATTTTAAAAACTCTTCCCATGTTATTCTGTGATGAATTACCCCAAACTAATATTACATACCAATGAAGTTCTCTTGTAAAAAGCAATACTGAAATTAGGTTGGACTTACGGGTTAGAGCTAAAGGGTACAACTAGTTCATCAAATATAGTGCAGAACTTTTAATCAAAATGCGTGAGACTGATCACTGCAGCCCCTTGGTGCGTAACCAATGAAATAATGCGCAACGATCTGAACCTGCCCTTTATAAAGGAATAAATTAAACAACGTAGCGAGTTACGTTTAAAAAATTAGAAAAGCATCAAAATCCTTTTGCAGTTAACCTCCTCGACAACAAGGAAGATACTTACAGACTGAAACGTTTTGAAACGTTGGACTTACGTTTCCAATTTCGTTAATCATTTAATTTTTATTCTACTTTTACTACTAATCAATGGCATCTCACAATCGGCATCTCCATCATGGTCATCGTCATTTTTAACTTACAAAAACTTCATTTTTTAATATATTAATGCACAATTCAGTCGTTTAGATTTTTTTGTTCACAGTTTAGTCTTTTTTGAAACCACACTACTGAGTATGGTTTATATTTTCATTCTAAGAATTTTATTACTCAAGATTTTTATCATCTTTACTTGAAGTTTATTACTTATTATTTATTATAGTTTATTATTTATAGACATTTTAAAAAAATGATTGCAAAAAATTACGCTGTTAGAAAAAATGACTATGATAAAAATGGATATGAGATAGAATTAAACCATGGTTGTTGTTGTCATCAGGCAAAAGGCTGGTTTGAACCTCTTGAGGTTTTACTAAGTAAAATGAGGAGTGAGGTAGTTTACCATTGCCTTCCTCACTGAGTGGAACCGCATACTCAACCCTCTGTAAAGCATCTACTTTCCACCCTGCAAATGACACCTTCACTTCATTCACCACAGGGTCTGGCTGGATAATGATATAATTCATTACTCTCTGAGGAGATAACGCTGACTCGTGTCTTTTACACCTTTGTCTATTCTGTTCTTTAAACCTTCAGTCATATAATATTGGCTGACCATGTGATAAGAAACAGAACTATTTTTTGTAGCCCTAGAACTATCATATAGAGTGAAAATAATTTAACATTCCACCTGCCTGTTATGGGCAAAAACCATGTTAAGCTACTGATAGAAATTTTTTATCATTTAATCTGGTAATTTGGTTTAATGCAAATACCCCAGATGATATTTTACCACCGATTTGATCGGCATGTATAAATCTATTTGTCAATTTATTTTTGAACTACCCGATACACTGAATTAAAATTTAATCCTAACGCACTATTTATAGTAATAATAATAAAAGAATAAGGCCTATATGAAAATAATAAACCCACAAAACGAACCGGTGAAGCCGTATTAATAAGTAATCTATCAAAGGTGCTAACGACGGATGTCAATCAAATCGAAGAATTGATTTCTTTGATCAGTGAATTCGATTGATTGAGTTGTTGACTCCCAACAAGTAGACGTAATTGGCCATTAGAAAGTTGGACAAGTTCATTTTTATTGCATTACACATTGTATGAACTAGCAATAACGCCCGCGCTTTGCGTGCTCTTAGTAATAGTTTTACAGGGGTGGAAGGGTTTTATTATTTTTCATCATTTTTACGCTGTTTATTATTTGTTTGATGTAAAATGAGAAGATGAGCTTGTATTTCCTTTGTTATGAAAAAATTCCTCTGGTCAACATTTTTGTTTGACAAGAGAAAATATTATTATTTACTTCTCAATTTTCTTTAGGTTAAATTAAAATTGTTTTTATTTTATGGTTTCTGTCAACAGACTTCGGTCTGACGGAATGTAAATCATGCAGGGTCTACTTCTTCTTAAATAAATAAATTGAATAAATAATTTATTAAGTTTCCTAGTTCAATCCAACATTTTATTTTCACTAATAATATTCTGTCTTGAGTTTTTCCATATTTATCGGGCATCGGCCGCCATGATCATTAGACTCATAAATTTTTTTAAAAAAATACAGCGACCGATAAACTAGTACTTGTCGAATGTATTCAAATTATATCCGCTTACGCTTTATCGGTTGAAATATAAACTTAAAAATCTGGTATTAAACACTCAAACGACTTTCTCGAGCCAATTCAAATAATAAAACATATAACCTGTTTCATCTTAGCAAACAATGTAAAATAAAAAATTAACCATTATTCAACTTATTAAAAACACAGAAATTAGAAATTGACACTAAACTAAGCTCTGTAGAAGAAAATGCTTAAAATAAAAGTTATAATTTTACATTTCCAATAACTTTAATTATATAATCTACTACATTTTTGTCGTAAAACGCATACTAAAGCCGCAATATTAAAAAATCTCATTTTTTACCGATTTTGGTGAAGAAATTACAGAAAACCTATAGGCCTATTTGTCGCTAAATCAGGCGTTGTATAAAAAAGTGTTCGAAGTAAAAGTTGTTGGTTTTTAATGTTCCAAAACTTTAATTACATACACTTTTGCTCTACAAAGGACATTAAGGCTGAAATTTAAAAAAAATAATTTTTTACCATGAAAGCACAGGCCTCCTAAGAATTTCAGCAGACAAGACATTTAACCTATCGTGTAGAACATAAAAACGTAGTAAATGAGGCGATTTTAAAAAAGTCATTGGAGCTGTTTTCGAGAAACTCTCAAAAAAGTGAAATATCGCACGAATAAACTACTACTTCCTGTTGACCGATTTTAATGAAATCGGTCGGGTCCTGCAATGGTACCTAACTTAAGTTCCAAGTTCAAAGTCGTAGGATATTCCGTTCGTAAGATATTTTGTTTACACACGAACAGACCAATCGCTGAAAACAAGTGTTTTGGGTTCAAGGTACCTGAAAATGTGTATATCTGGTGAAAACTCGATTTGGAAAAATCGACATGAAACAGTACTTTCCTTCCCTGTAGGGTAGGGCAAGAGAAAGTAAAAACTACCCAACTGCCGGCGACAGTTTAAAATAGAATAATGTGATACTTATCTCTAAGTTCCGTTTCGGGATCTGGGTAAATTAAATAATTAACACACTTAAGTTTAAAATTACGAGTATTTATTACAACTAAGAATTACAATTAAGTAAGTAACTGAAATCTACAAGTATATTAACAATTAAATTACTTAATAAATAATAAACGAATTATAATTAACTGATACGATAAATAATTTAACCAATTTATTTAATATTATTTACAAAAATGATACAGAATAAACGTTAAACAATGTAACATTGACCTTTTCTAGCGTAACCGTTAAGCACTACGCGATTCGCTCACTCAAACACTGGACCGTAAACAAACCGGCGTTAATATAGGTGGGCTAAACCAGAGATCGAGAAAAGACAGAGATTTTCGATATAATAATAAAATACAAAATCCTTCTGACGGCTTCTGGATAAATCTAAACAAGTGTAAACAAATTAGGATTGAATAGAAGATGTTACAAAAAGACCAATTATCTAAATAGGCACCTGGCACTCACAATACCCGTACAACAATAAACCTGCACTACCTGTACTATAAAAGACCGTGTATATTTTACATAATATTTCTAACTATTTCTCGGAAAATCCTATTTATTACTCTTATTATTTACGTTAACATTTTTAAACTCTCGGTTATTTTCGAACACTCTTTCTTTTTCGATATTGTCACAATACGTTTATTTTGATGCGCAACGAACATACAATAAATTAATAACTGACGCACATATTAATAAAAAGGTCTAAGATTTATTTACTTTTATCGCACGTAAAAAACGTAAACGATAGATAGGTTTTTTTTTAAGTAGTCCATGAATGGATAATTAATGTAGAAAGTAGGGTAGGGATAAAAATGTTTTTATCAGAGTAAAGTTTTTGGCTCAATTATTTTTGCTGTCTCTTGCCCTACGTGAATTTATAAAGTATTGTTTTGGTGTCGATTTTTGAAATCAAGTTTTCACCGAATATGTAAACGCTTTCAGGCCCCCTGAACCAAAAAAATCTGGTGTGAAACACTCACACAACTTTCTCTTGCCAATGCAAATAATTAATAATAAACCTAACATTATTAATAAAATATTAGAAATAAACAAAAACTAACCTCAAAAACATAACCTTATTTTAATCATGAGTGAATGACGCAAAATGAAAATCGAACTCAATTTCGCTTAAAAAAAAAACGGAAAATCACACTTTCATGCTAAACTAGGCTCTGTAGAGAAAAATTCTCTAAATAAAAGTTGTAGATCTCTTAATTTTCTATAAATTTTATTATATACACTTCTGTCGTAAAGTGCATACTAAGGCCGAAATCTTAAAAAAAATCGATTTTTCACACGTTTTCGTGAGAAAAAACAGAAAATCGCTAATTACCGCTAAACTAAGCGTTATACAAAAAATGCTTGAAATACAAGTTGTAGGTTTTCAAATTCTCTACAACTTTTATTATATACATTTTTGCTCTAAAATTAATATTAAAGCCGTAATCTTAAAAAAACACTTTTTTTACGTAAAAACACCCTCACCAAGAATTTCAGCAAACATGGCGCCTACCCTATCTTTTACAGAATAAAAAATTGAGTAAATGAGGCGTTTTTAAAAAAACCCGTAGGACCAGTTTTTGAGAAAATCGCAAAAAAGTGAAAAATTATACGAATAAACTACTACTTCCGGTTGACCGATTTTGATGAAAATGTTCGTGTCGGGTCCGGTAGTGGTATGTAACTTAAGTTTCAAGTTTCAAGTTTGTACGATGTTCCGTTCTTGAGATATTCTGTTCACACACACACACACACACACACACACACACACACACACACACACACACACACACACACACACACACTCACACGCGCGCGCGCGCGCACACACACACACACAAACACACACACACACACACACACACACACACATACAGACCAATCGCTAAAAACATGTTTTTTGGGTTCAGGGGGTCTGAAAACGTGTAGATCCGGTGAAAACTCGATTTCGAAAAATCGACATGAAAACAATACTTTCCTTCCTTCCTATATATTCATATAGGCAAGAGAAAGTATCAAACATGATTTTAACGATTGATCTGTGTGTGAACAAAGGAACATAGTACTTAGCTGAAACTTGGAATTTAAGTTAAATATCACTACAGAACCTACACGAACATTTTCATCAAAATCGTTCAACGGAAGTTGCAACGGAACCCTTCATTGGTGCGGTCAATAGTGATTTTCCGTATTTTAAGTCGAACAGAGGTTGATTTTCATTTAGCGTCGTTCACTCATGATTTAAATTAGGTTATGTTTTTCGCTTTACATTGGTAAGAGAAAGTCGTGTGAGTATTTACAAACGATTTGTTTGCTGTATTTTTGGGTGTTTCATTTTTTCTCAATGGGTAATACTTTCTTAATTTTATTCTATAAATAGATTTTATAATGCCATTACTAATTAAGTATACATCTTTTAACACCTACTTTGTAATTATATATTACTGAATGCTATTGTTTAGCGTAGGTGACCACAGAGAATAAAGTTACTATCAAATCCGGGCTACCACCTCGTAATAAATCTATTAAATTTAATTGCACTGCTTCTTTTATTACAAGGGTATGGTGTTATTACGTCGGAGGTTAAATATTTCTAGAATGATTCATAGATTATACTTTGTTTATTTATTTATTTATTAATTTATTGTCTCTACTATAGGGTGTTTGAAATATTTATTATTCATTTAAAGATATTGACCGTAACAGGAAGGTGGAGTGTTAAATTATTTACACTCGATCTGTTAGTTCTAAGCTACAACAAATAGTTCTGTTTCCTATCACATGGTCAGCCAATTATACCGGGTGTTTATAAATGAATAGCAGGGTTTTAACGCTCTGTAATATTTAATACATTATACTTACAGTTATAAATGATACATCAAACGAAAGAGCAACTCAAACAGTTTTACATAAATGCCTACAAGTGTTCAATGTGCGCATCATTCGTCACACGACACACGTCAAGACGATATGCGAGTTCTTCCCAAACGTTGTTTAGTGTCTCGATTAATTGTTGCAACAGCTGCTTCAATCCTGATTCTTAATTCGGGAAGGTCAGCTGGTAGTGGAGGCACAGACACACGATCCTTTATGAACCCCCAAAGATAGAAAACACACGGCGTCAGATCGGGTGACCGTGGAGGCCATGGAAAACGAGCCCTGTCATTGTACCCCTTGCGGCCAATCCAGCGGTCGGGTAAAGTGATGTTCAGCCAATCGCGTACTTCGTTATGCCAGTAAGGCGGCGGCGCACCATCTTGCTGGAAAATGAAGTTCTCTGACTCTTCATCTTCCAACTGAGGGAAGAGCCACAGGCTGTAGAGTATCAAGGTAACAAGCACCAGTCACAGTTGCTTCAACAAAAATGAAAGCCCATAAACTTTCCGCCGGGACATGGCACAAAAAACTTTCAATTTAGGGGAGTCTCGTTGCACTTTTACCATCGTGTGAGGATTTTCTGTGCCCCAGATTAGCACATTATGAGTGTTAACGTGTCCACTAAGGTGAAAGGTCGATTCATCACTGAAGACGACATGATGTAGAAAATCTTCATGCAACAACATTTCGTTAGCGAAGTTGCCACGTAAACCATAGTCTGCAGGATTTAGAGCCTGTACCAACTGCAAACGATAAGGACGTAGTAGTAAGCGTCTCCGTAAAACTTTCCAAACAGTCGTTACAGGAATTGCTAATTCACGACTAGCCTTTCGAACAGATTTCTGTGGGCTACGCATGAACGACTCTCGCACTCGCTCAACGCTTTATGCACTAACACTTGGTCGTCCCGTACTCTTCCCTTTGCATAGGCAGCCGGTATCTTCAAACTGATAATACCATCAACGGATGTTAGTATCACCTGGAGGTTTACAACCGATCTTAATACGGAACGCACGTTGCACAGTAACTACCGATTCCGTCTTTGCGAACTGTAAAACACAAAACGCTTTCTGTTCTTTAGTCCCCATCTTTGCTACTAGCGCTTTCTAAGGCTGGCGGTGGAAACATTGCGCACTGCTGCCAACAAACAAAACTTCTTGAGTTGCACTTTCGTTTGATGTATCATTTATAACTAAAAGTATAATGTATTAAATATTATAGAGCGTTAAAACCCCGCTATTCGTTTATAAACACCCGGTATGATTGAAGCATTTAAGAACAGAAGAGGTAGAGGTGTAAAAGACACTAGTCACAGTTATTTCCTCTGAAAGTAATGATTTTCATTATACAGCTAGACCCTATGGTGAATGAAGTGAAGGTGTCATTTGCGGGGTGGAAGTAGATGCTTTTCAGAGGGTCTGGCATGCTGATAAGCATGCTTGTTTACTCAGTGAGGGAGGAAATAATAAACCACCTCACTCCTCGTTTTAGTTATAGCCTTTCGGCTGATGACCTAAACATCATTCATTCAAAAGGTGTAAAGAAGCGGAGCTAGAACGGAACCCTGTGGTACACCAGCCAGGATCGGGCCTATCGAGGTTAATTCTAAACCATGTTTTAAGATGCAAACATTTCAAAACAAATTCTATGTTTAATCAATTGTAGTCCTACTATGTACGAAACTCTTGTGATACATCGAGACCCGACGTATAAACAACATACACCAGCATTAAAAAAATTATTCACTCCTTTCCATTCAAAATTAATAAATAACAAGATCGAGAGATATGAATATGTCACATTTACAACTGCCACAAAATCCACTAAGAAGATTGATAAGATACTGGAACAGGAATCTTATATTAAAACAGCAACCATGGTTTGCCACTGGGGAGCGTAAATTCTTTACCCTTTTAATGTCCTGTTTTCAATGATGTTTATACAGAGTAATTCTAAATTAGTAAAATAATTTAATACATGATTGTAGAGCTAAAAATAATAAAAACTGTTCATATAAACTTATGTCCGTAAAAGCATCATTAGCGAGTTACAGCTAGCGAAACATTTCGCCCGATTTCAGATTTCAGTTTCCCTCGTGAAATACAGTTATAGTGAGTTTTTGGGGGCCACTTTTTGCGACAAGTATGGTGGATTTATATGGAAAATCACCTAACAAATCGAATAAAACCAATCTGGGAGCTACAGTTTTAGCAGTTTTTAAGAAAAAGGATGAAATATTCAATATCAAGGTATAATAATAAGGCAGCAATCTTGAAATAACATGACTTACCACGAGAGCACAGCTTCCAAGAATTTCAGCGGACATGGAGCTTACCCTGTTTTGTAGAGAATAAAAAATGTAGTTAATGAGGGATGTTTTAAAAAACGTGTAGCCGTTTTTTAAAAAAACCGCAAAAAATTAAAAATTGCACGAATAAACTACTTCTTCCGGTAGACTGATTTTTATGAAAATATTCGTGTCTGATTCCCTTGTCGTACATAAGTTTCAACTTCCTAAAGTACTATTCCGTTCATGTGATATTTTACACGGAAATAATGACCAATCGGTTAAAAAAGAGGGTTCTGAAAACATGTATTTCCGGTGAAAACTCGATTTCAAAAATTGACAAGAAAAAGTACATAATAGGGGGTATGTTGAGAAGAGGGATGGACGTCCAGGCCGCGAAATGCGGTTCATGAGAAGAGTTGAGAGGTGTATTTTGACGGACAACATTAAGAATGAGGAAATACTGGCCCATTTAAGTGCCTCCCCTCTCTTAGAAACAGTTGACAAACACAGAGAGAAATGGGAAGAACATTTAATACGAATGAGTGAAGATAGAAGGGCGAAACTAACATTAAGCTACATACCTGATGGATGAAGAGATATGTAAGTAGACGGCGAAAAGATGAGCAAAGAAGTCGGAACAGGTCGGAAGGCCTAATCCATTACAGGAAGAAAAAGAAGATATTTACAGAAGAGAGGAAATACAACTACGAATTCCTAGTTATTATTTTTTTAAACAACCTGTAGCTGCAAAAAAATAAATCAATTATTTATTTGTTTTAATTAGATATATTTTTTAAATGTCTAAAAATGTAATAAATTAGTTCCGACATGTGGGATATTTTCTATTATTTTTATTCAGTTTATTTTATGAATGAACGTTTTGACCTTACTTCAGTCACTTGATGATCATCTAATTTACCTTACATTACATTGTTCTAAAGGTCCGTCAGTGTTACCAACATACTTTTTATGTAAATAAAAAATATCGTATGTTTTTATTCTCTCACCCTGTATTTTTTCGTCGTATAGGGCCAATTTTAGACCACGTGAGGTGACTTTTGCAGTTTCTGGAAGCTCTGATTGCAGACCACATTCTCAGCATTCGGTCACTGTAGGCGTTTCTCCTTTTTTCTATCCATGTGGTGTTCTGGTTTCGCTCATGATGGAATTTTCTTAAAGTCCGTAATTAGTTGTATGAACTAGGTTTGGTTCATTAAGTTTTCTCAGTTTATTCCGGTTTTCTCAATATCGTTTCTGACTTCTTTAAACCATTTATCTGAAACCTTACGTCTATTTATAGTGTTTTAAAAATTTGTTTTGTCAACCTTTCTATACAGGTGTCCGTAAAATTTTATTCTTGTTTTTTCTAATCGTTATAAATTTTTCTCTTACTTTTTCTCTTACCCTGTGTAGGGCATGAAAGTGTTTTTAAGTCGAGTTTTCACGGTAATACACATTTTTAGGTCCCCTGAACAAAAAAACATGTTTTCAGCGATTGGTGTGTGTTTGTTGAACAAAATATCTCAAGAACGGATATCGTCGATGTTAACACTTGAAACTTAAGTTAGCTACTCTTGGGGACCCGACACGAATATTTTCATCAAAATTGATCTATCGGAAGTAGTAGTTTATCCGTGAGATTTTTCACTTTTCTGCGATTTTTAAAAAAAAATCTCGTTTACTAAATTTTTTATTCTCTGCAAGATAGGATAAGTGCCGTGTCTGCTTAAATTCTTGAGGAGGTTGTGTGCTATCGTAAAAAAAGTTTTTTTTAATATTACGGCCTTAATATGCATTATAGGGCAAAAGTGTAATACCTACAACTTTTATAGGAACAATTTTTTCCACAACGCTTAGTTAAGCGTCAACTAGTAATTTTCTAATCAAAATCGGTAAATAATGGGATTTTTTAAGACTGCGTCGTTAGTATGCAATTTACAACGAAAGTGCATTCAATAAAACTTTTTAAAAAATTAAAAATCATGCAAATTTTATTTCAAGTAGGCTATCTATTTTGACAGTGTAGCGTAAATTAGTGATTTTCCGTATTTTTAATTCCTACACAGTTTGATTTACATTTAGCGCCATTCACTTATGATTAAAATGGGTTATATTTTTCGTATTACATTGGCAAAAGAAAGACTTTAGAGTATTTTACACCATAGTTTTTAGTATATTTTAAACCACGCAGAGTAACTTTATACGTTCATGGAAGACCATATTCTCAGTAGTCTTTCACTAGAGGTTTTCTCGTTTATTCCATCAATCTAATGTTCTGCTTTTGTTCTTTGTGGAACCCCTAGAAGTTAGTTATCAGTTTTATAAGTTTAATTCGGTTAGTTATGCTTTTTCCATCAATAGTTTTTTTTTCTATATTCCTTCTAACTTCTTTAAACCACGTGACCGACACCATAGATAAATTTTTACTTTCTCTTGCCTATATGAATATATAGGAAGAAAAGTATTGTTTCCATGTTGATTTTTCAAAATTGAGTTTTCACCGGATATGCACGTTTTCAGACTCCCTGAACCCAAAAAAACATGCTTTTAGCGATTGGTCTTTGTGTGTGTGTCTGCGCGCGCGCGCGTGTGTGTGTGTGTGTATGTGTGTGTGTGTGTATATATATATGAACAAAATATCTCAAGAACGGAAGATTGTACGAAGTTGAAACATGAAACTTAAGTTAGGTACCGCTAGTGAACCCGACAGGAACATTTTTATCAAAATCGGTCAATTGGAAGTAGTAGTTTATTCGTATCATTTTTCACGTTTTGTCAATTTTTTAAAATCTCCTAAATTACTATATTTTTTATACTCTACAAGGTAGGGTAGGCGCCATGTCTGCTGAAATTCTTGGGGAGGCTGTTCTTTCGTAGAAAGAAATGGTTTTTTAAGATTGCGGCCTTAATACGCATTTTAGGGCAAAAGTGTATACAGGGTGTCTCACGAGTAACCCGACAAACTTCTAAGGTGGTTTCCTCTCATTAAAATAATGAAAAAAGTTTATAAAAACATGTGTCCGGAAACTTCGTTAGCGAGTTACGGCTAGTGAAAGATTTCGCCCTTGGTTCAGAACAAACGCCTAAATAAAGTCATCCTAAAGATCTAGGAACACAATTTTATGAGTAGATTTGATGGTTTCTTATGTATTTTGACCCGAAAAATTGAATAAAATAAGTTCCAGAACCATATCTCCAGTAGTTTTTGTAATATCCAATGAGAAACGGACAAATTTGTGCATAAAAATACATTTTTTTAGGTTTGAAGAACAATAACTGTGTTAAATGGCTAATAAATGTGTAAATTTATTTAGCGAAACTTGTAGAGATTTTAATTCCGAAGAGAATGATGTAAAATAGGCCAATGACCAAGGAAATCATTTTGAACAACATTTGTAAGGTATGGATATTGAAATAAAAGATTCAGTAGTTAGGCTAAAATGTTTTGTCGAAGAACGTTAATTAAAAAGATATTGCATTTTCTGTCTTATTATTCGTATGTGTTGATTTAATTAAACACAAATTTTTTAAACTTTGTGTTTGTTTATTATTGGCCTATTTTACATCATTCTCTTCAGAATTAAAATCTCTACAAGTTTTGCTAAATAAATTTACACATTTATTAGCCATTTAACACAGTTATTGTTCTTCAAACCTAAAAAAACGTATTTTTATGCACAAATTTGTCCGTTTCTCATTGGATATTACAAAAACTACTGGAGATATGGTTCTGGAACTTATTTTATTCAATTTTTCGGGTCAAAATACATAAGAAACCATCAAATCTACTCATAAAATTGTGTTCCTAGATCTTTAGGATGACTTTATTTAGGCGTTTGTTCTGAACCAAGGGCGAAATCTTTCACTAGCCGTAACTCGCTAACGAAGTTTCCGGACACATGTTTTTATAAACTTTTTTCATTATTTTAATGAGAGGAAACCACCTTAGAAGTTTGTCGGGTTACTCGTGAGACACCCTGTATACACTTTTGCCCTAAAATGCGTATTAAGGCCGCAATCTTAAAAAACCATTTCTTTCTACGAAAGAACAGCCTCCCCAAGAATTTCAGCAGACATGGCGCCTACCCTACCTTGTAGAGTATAAAAAATATAGTAATTTAGGAGATTTTAAAAAAATTAACAAAACGTGAAAAATGATACGAATAAACTACTACTTCCAATTGACCGATTTTGATTAAAATGTTCCTGTCGGGTTCACTAGCGGTACCTAACTTAAGTTTCATGTTTCAACTTCGTACAATCTTCCGTTCTTGAGATATTTTGTAATTCTTGAGAAATTATTGTATCTGCTTAGAGCGCTTCCTAATTTTTTAAGTAGCCTTCCTAATTTTTCCTTTTTTTCTTTCTTTTTTTTGTTTAACGTCCGACTGTTCTACAATTGCTGCTAATGCAGACGGTGAAGGATGAAATGATTTTTGTAACGTATGAAAATATGCCGTGCCTGAATGGGATTCGAACCCAAGACCGCCTGATGAGAGGCGAGCACGTTACCAACTACGCCAATGCGGCCGGCCATTTTAAATAGCCCTTGTAATGGCCTAAATATAGGCCTACGTAATAAATGCCCAAGTGAAGGGTTAGACGGGTGGCCGCTGCTTCTCTTCAGGCGAGAGCGGGTTGCCATGACTAACTACGGTGACGTCAGTGGCAAATTTACACACCTAGCTCTCCCCACCCGCCCACCATTAGTGAAGAGATTGCGGTCGACCAGTCTACTGCACCTGCATTTCTATGTACATGTACGTTAGTTGTTTTGTATTTGCGGTGTCACACAGTTGTTTTGTACGTGTGTATTTTACAATTTTTTACTCTCGAGAGTCTCGCGGGTACTTATGAGTATACTAGTTTATTTCGGTTTTTGCAACTCTTCACCTATTTTTGAAGGCACGAACCGCCACTGATATACTGATGTAGGCCTATAATCTCTTGCGTCGCTCGTTGGACACTCAATTCTGTAGCCCATAGTGTTTAAGCGCATCTGCTGTCTCTAAATTTACGTAAACGGTGGGTCAAAGAATCACCTAACTTGCAAACAGGTGATTTTGTAGTTGTGCATCAACCAGGGTTACCTGCTCTATCCTGGCCATAATAACTAAATTATTCCCAGGGATTGAGGGAGTTGTCAGAGTGGCAGAAATCTCTACAGCTACTGGCTCTTACATTAGACCAGTAATAAAGCTATATAAACTGCCTGTTGTTTCGGAATAGAATAACTATTGGCTTGCTATTAATTTCACTCTTATTTTATTTCTATTTCTATTTTATTATAAATAATCTATTATAATTCTATTTTATTATTTTGTAATGAATTTTTCTAATGTCTATTCGTACTATTTCATCGAATACTACACAAATACTACAGTTTTCTTGATTAACAATTTTTCTTTAATTTTGATTCCACAATTTTTCATTTTCCATACAGTCCACTTTATCCTTTAATATAGACCTACGTTACCTTTTTACGTTACTTTTTTTTGTACGTACTAAACTTCAGCCTTGTCCTAAACTCCAGAATGGTGATTAATTTACTGGACATCTTCTGTTTCATTCTCGTGGATTTCCCTTCGATAGTTCCAAACCGAAGCACGGTACTCAAGTATGGGACGGACCAGAGACGACTTGTCTAGTCGTACCAGTGATCCAGCACTTGCCACATCCAGGACGCGCAAGTCCAAGCGTTCTTCAGGCTCTAGCCACAATCGTAGTCACGTGGTCTCTAATAGAAGCTTGGAGTCAAGCGGTACTTATAGGTCCACGGCGTTGTCCCTTCCCGCAATCAATTGGCCGTTTAGGTAGTAGCTACTACTGATGCACATAATTGAACGTCTTCTGATAAAATGTTACAACACAGGTCTTGGACATGTTCAGTAATAATAATAGATTTTGATTTGCCCTACTTATTATATTTAAGATAAAAAATAATTTAAAAAATCAAGGTTAAAACTAACCAAACATTTTTGTTACCTAATATTTAATATGGTATACTTTACTATATAGTAGAAACCACAGTTATTCATAACCACATTGTTTCCACTCAGTCTAACATTAACTAACTAACCATAAACTAAACTACTGATCTGGAATCAATGTTGCCAACATAATTATTATAAAAAAGTATTTCTTGTTTATTTATTTCTAATTTACACTGCATGGTTGCAAAAGTGTTTCAAGAATTACATTTTTCCCCTTCTATAAAACCAATTTTAGACCTTAGATGTTTCTGGAAGCTCTTTTTGCAGCTCACGTTTTCAGCATTCGCTCACTGTAGGTTTTCTCCTTTCCTCAGTCCACCCGAAGTTCTGTTTTTTCTTTGTATGGAAGCTATTAAAGTGCGTAATTAGTTGTCGGAATTTGGATCTGTCCATTAAGTTTCTCGGTTTATTCCGGTTTCCCAATATCCTTTCTGATTTCTTTAAATTATTTATCCAAAACCTTACGTCTGGTGTTTAGTGTCTTAAAAATTTATTTTCTCAACTGGTTTTCATCCATTCTATACATGTGTTCGTAGAATTTTAATCTTCTTTTTCTAATTGATTCCATTTATCGTTCATTATCCTTGTGCAGTTTGTCTTGAGCTCGTAACCTATATTGTCCATTTACTATCTTCGGATCCATTATCTTTCTCTGCGGAGGATCTTTCTCTGCTCCTTTTAGACCAGCCTTCCCGGTTATTCTAAGGCACTAACTGGTGTACAGACACACAGGTTTTATCACAGTATTATAATGTCTAACCCTTGGCTTGTCTTGAAAGCGCTTTCTTCTTATACAAGTGGTGAGTTCCTCCGAGTGCACCGGTCATCTTTCCTCGTCTATTATTGTCCGCTTCCAGGTGACCATTTTATGACCGAATCAGATACTTGAAGCTATCAATTTTCCCGTATTGGGTTTTCAGGTGACGCGGGGCTGTTTTGATGTTCAAAAATTAAATATAAATCCCCAAAACCTTAAAAATCCCATTTTTCATCGATTTTAATGAGAAAAATGCAGTAAATAACTAATTAATGCTAAACTAAGCGTTGTAAAAGTTTTGAAATAAAATTTGTAGGTCTTTAAATTTCTTACAATTTTGATGAGGTGTATAAATACGTTTTGCCCCCAAATGTATATTAAGTCAGCAATCTTTAAAAAAAATTATTTTTTCCAGAGACACACAGCTCCTCAAACATTTCAGCTCACATGCCGCTTACCCAATCTCGTAGAGCTTGTAAAATATACCAAATCAAATGATTTAAAAAAAATCATAGGAGCCGTTTTTGAGATAATCGCACGAATAAATTACTACAACTACTAGTGGATAGTTTTTTATGAAAATGTTCATGCGGGTTCCTTTATGGTACCTAACTTAAGTTCCAAGTTTCAACAT
Source organism: Catonia carolina (assembly GCA_035578175.1). Lineage (NCBI taxonomy): Eukaryota > Metazoa > Arthropoda > Insecta > Hemiptera > Achilidae > Catonia > Catonia carolina. The sequence goes on along the minus strand of JAQMRL010000012.1, from coordinate 8,735,243 downwards.
CGTACGCTATTTTGTTCGCGCGCGCGCGCGCGCACACACACACACACACACACACACACACACACACACACACACACACACACACACACACACACACACATTCATTTACAGTACAATGGGTCCGAAGATAGTCGACAGAAAATATAGGTTACGAGGTCGAGAAGAACTGTACAAGAAAAATGAACACCTGTAGAGAATGAATGAAAACCGATTGAGAAAAGAAATTTTTAACACACTAAAATAAATTAAATACTCATACACATATTTAATTTATTTATGTAATTAAAATTAATAATCAGTCAGTGAAAACGGTTTTTTATGTCCAGGTGGCCTGAAAACGTGTATTTCCAGTGAAAAGTGGATTTGAAAAAATTTAAATGAAAACAGTACCTTACTGACCTATATATTAATATAGGGCAAGAGTTAGTCAGTAATTAGAAATCAGTTCGGATTATCCAAACTTTCGGATTAGCGAGACTCTTGTATACTTAGATACTATCTTTGAGAAAGTAGGCGATTAGTTAATTCGTACCTTAATACGTGAACAGAGACCTATATTACGTGACGCAATTTAAAATTTAGAACGCCATTTATTTATATTATTTACTTCTATTAAATAATAATTTAGTCAGTGTTAGTTGTTGCATGTTTAAAAAAAATAAATAAATTTGAATTTTAAATTAAAATTAATAATAACTTGGTTAAATAAGTTGATAGCTTACCACCATATATGGAACGGCTTATTAAAAAGCTTTTCGTTTTTTATTTACTTTTTAAAAATCTATTCATTATGTAGTATTTTATAAGTAGTAAGTTGAACTTACGAGTATTTAGTGTATTCCATTCAGTAATCATTTTGAGAATTTAATTTAAATACATTTTATTTATTTATTTATTTATTTATGTGTATTATTTTGTAACTTCTTAACGGGTTATTAATTTAGTTACAATGTAACATTATTTAAAGAGTGCTTCTGAAATGAATAGAATGATTCTCTGGATGTACGAGTAGGTTACGTTATAAATGTTGGGCATTTCAACATTTCACAGCTATCTCATATGAGCTTCTTCTGCTGGTAAAAATATGGAATGAAATACTCACGCGACTTTCTCTTGTCCAAGTAAATAATGAAAATTATAACCCATGTTTAATTATTATTAAACAATGTAAAATGAAAAACGACTTAATTTATTCATGAGTGAATGACGTTAAATGAAAATTAACCTCTGTTCGGCTTAAAAAATCTCTCCGAAAAATCAGTAATTCAAGCTAAGCTCTGTAGAAAGAAATTCTTTAAATAAAAGTTGTAGGTTCTTTTATTTTCTATAAAGTTCTGTTTCCTATCACATGGTCAGCCAATTATATGACTGAAGGTCTTAAGAACAGAAGAGGCAGGGGGTGTGAAAGACACTCGACAGAGTTATCTTTTCTGAGAGTAATGAATTTCATTATACAGCCACCTACGGTGAATATATTTGCAGTGTGCAAAAGAGATGTTTTTCAGAGTGTTTGAAATGCTGACAAGCATACTTTTCCACTCGGTGAAAAAGGCAATGGTAAACCACCTAACTTATAGTTTTACTTAGTAAAGCCTCTAGAGAATCAAACCAGCTTTTCGGCTGATGACCTAAACAACAGCAAAATATAATTATGTAATACAGTTTTGTCGTAAACTGCATACTAAGCCCGCAATCTTAAAAAAATCCATTTTTACCGATTTTCATGAGCAAAATACAGTTTATCACTAGTTGACGCTAAACTGAGCGTTGTAGAAAAAACGCATGAAATAAAAGTCGTTGGTTTTTTAATGATCATACATTAATTCCCCACTTCACTTTTGTCCTTATATGCGTATTACGGCTGCAATCTGAAAAAAATATATTTTTTTATCACGAGAGCATAGCCCCACGAATTTCAGCAGACATGATGCTTTCTCTATTTTGTATAACGTTGAAAATGTAGTGATACAGGCGATTTGTAAAAAAAATCGTTGAAGCCGTTTTTGAGAAAATCATTAAAAAATTAAAATCGCACGGAAAACTACTACTTGGGGTTGAGTGGTTTTGATGATAATGTTCGTGTCGGGTTCCTTTGTTGTACCAAACTTAAGTTTCAAGTTTCAACTTTGTAGGCCTACGATATTTCGTTCTTTAGATATTCAGTTCAAATACACAAATATCCATTGGTAAAAACATGTTTTTTTTATTTAGGGAGCCTGAAAATGTGTATATTTAGTAAAAAACCAATTTCGATAAATCGATATGAAAGCAGTATTTTCCTTTCCTATTATACGAGGTGTGGCTATTAAGTAACGAGACTGACGTTGTAAAAAAAAAAAATATTTATTTTTATTTTATACATAATCACTTATTGACACCTTCAATATACACTCCTTCTCTATCCCTACAAAGCTCCATGCGAATTTTCCATTGTTGGAAACAGTGCTGGAAGTCATCTTCTGTCAGCTTCTTCAGGTCACGTGCCGCTTTCTCTTTTACAGCTTCCACAGACTCAAATCTTGTCCCTTTTAATGCAGATTTCACCTTAGGGAACAGGTAGAAGATAATAAAATGTGATGAAACGTAGTTTTTTACTTATGATCCGGAAACAAAGCGCCAATCCATGCACTGGAAGAGCCGAACTTCACCGAGAGCCAAAAAAGCTCGAATGAGGAAGTCAAAATTTAAAGCAATGATGATTTTTTTTTTGATATCCATGGGATTGTGTACCTTCACTGGGTTCGTGAGGGTCAAACAATTAATCAATATTACTACCTTGAGGTACTTTCTAAACTACGCAAAGAGTAAGGAAAAAACGCCCCGAAATGTGGAAGGACAAATCATGGGTTCTCCACAAGACAATGCGCCAGCTCATTCCGCGTTATCTGTCAAGAGGTTCCTAGCCAAGTACAGCATCTCAGTGTTAGAACATCCACCTTATTCACTAGATCTTGCACCATGTGACTTCTACCTGTTCCTTAAGGTAAAATCTGCATTATAGGGACAGGATTTTAGCCTGTAGAAGCTGTAAAAGAGAAAGCGGCACGTGTCCTAAAGGAGCTGACAGAAGATGACTTCCAGCACTGTTTCCAACAATGGAAAATTCTCATGGAGCGTTGTAGGTATAGAGAAGGAGTGTATATTGAAGGTGACAATTAGTGATTATGTATAAAATTAAAATTAAATTTTTTACAACGTCAGTCTCGTTTTTAATAGCCACACCTCGTACTCATACATTGGCTGTACAGACGAATGTTGACGGTCCGATGGACTGCTTGGATGCCAAATATAGAGGTTCTCAGAAGAATGAAGAGACGTGGAGGTCATTTCCACCATCAAGTGTAGGAAGTTCCAATATTTTGGACATATCATGCGGAATTACTCACGGTATTCGTTACTACAAAGCATTCTGCTGGGAAAAGTACATGGAAAGCATGGATCTGGCTGAAGAAGGGTGCCATGGGTTCTAAATCCAAGAACCTGGTTTGGGAAGTGCCCATAAGAGCTATTTCGCAATGCAACGAACAAAGCGAGAATTGCTATGGTGATCGCCAACATTCGGAACGGATAGGCACCTGAAGAAGAAGAAGAAGAAGATATATTTATACAGGGCGTTTCAAAATGTTCTTCGGGGTTACGAAAATTCATTACAAAAAAACTATTCTACTTACAAGAAAGAAACAAGTACTGTACGAAAGAGCAATTCAAACAGTTTTTTTCCACGGGTACTGGGCAGTTAGTTGACCGTCTGCCCGCTAGGTGTAGACAGTAGAGAAAATGGCTGCCACGGGAAGCCATTTTCTTCTGAGGAAGACCAACAACTTTTGCTGTGGCCACCAAGATCACCAGACCTCACGCCATGTGACTTCTTTCTCTGGGGCTATGTGAAAGACAAGGTCTTCAAGCCACCAATGCCGAACGATATCGCTGAGCTGAAGGATCGCATAATCAATGCGGTCAACTCTATCGAAAGAGACATGTTAGGGCGTGTTTGGCAAGAGCTAGACTTTCGTGTTGACGTATGCCGTGTCACCAAAGGAGCACACATTGAACATTTATAGATGTTAAAAAAAACTGTTTGAATCCCTGCATCTGCACGTACAACTTTCATTTAGGTAAGTGGAATAGTTTTTTTGTAGTAAATTTTCGTAACCCCGAAGAACATTTTGAAACGCCCTGTATAGGACAAAAGAAAGTAAAAAAGTGAAAATACTCGTTGCTCGTTTTACATCTGGGCTACTGGTATGTATGTATATCAGTAGCACCATTCCGACTTCCAACTCTATTGTCTACTCTACAAAAAAAGATTTTGGTTGTGAAGTTTGTTAGCCGCTTAACAGAAGTTAGACGGTTGATTTGTTTATATAAACTTCTGGAAACCAGTCTAATCAGTTTTTGAATCTTTAAATGTTAACTGTGTTGAGAAGTACCAAATAAATTCTTTAGTTAGGTTGAAATAGAATGCGCGCGCGCGTTTGTATCTGTTAATATAATTTACTGGTCATTAGAAGTCCAATTAAGCAACTGTATTGCTTAACTAAACTCCTATGCTGCAGTTAAACTTAATTAGTATATGTATATTTTATAATATAGCTATAACTTGTAATTGGCTAAATTGCGTTGTTCCTTCGGCTATAAATTAGATAAATTTTAATTTAAAATACAAATACATTTTAAACAATACATTATTTATATACATCTACTATAGTCCTTAATAATGCTGACTTACATTAAGCGGTTTCTTATACAGTAGTCTTCGATATTCGCGGGGTTACATTCCTATCCAACTTACCGCGAATAGATACCTAAAACCTTTATAATTATTTGATTTGTTAATTTTTACTTTCTCTTGCCTGTAGGAATGTATCGGGAAGGAAAGTATTGTTTACATGTCGATTTTTTTAAATTTAGTTTTCACTGTATATAGCCTACACGTTTTTAGGCCCCCCTAAATACAAAAAAAATTAGCAATTGCTTCGTGTGTGTGTGTGTGTGTATGTGCGCGCGCGCGCAAAATACCTCAAGAACGGAGTATCGTACGAAGTTTAAACTTTAAACTTAAGTTAGGTACCACTAGGGGACCCAGCACGAACATTTAAATCAATATCGGTCAATCGGAAGTAGTAGATTTTATTCTTTTTAAGGGAAGGTTAAAATTGTTGCATTTTTCTTGATTCCCCAAAGGTACTTACTGTCTGAATGTATTCCGTAAATTTTAAGTAAAAATCTTGCTCTGTTAATAAAACGGTATTCTACTTGGTCTTTCATATAACGCGGATTTATAAAGTATCGTTGTATACGCGGTTAGAACCGCGTTATGACCGAGACAAACATCATTAATAGATACATGAAGTTTAAATTCCTCTTTATTAGTTAATATTTAATTTTATTAATTAACCTTTTTTATTACTATTTAATATTATTTTATAGCCAATTGTATAACTAATACACCTGGTTATTTTATTAATTTATTGAAACCTATTAGATTACTTTTCTTACCAATTAACTTAATTTAAGATCTAATTTATTCATTTATCATTTTTGTTATGTTTTAAGATTAAATTGGGTTTTAATTAACTGGTTTCTGTAAAATTTAATTACCTTTTTAATTGTAATTATGTACTCTATAAAAATCCTGAAATGCCCTCCGTATGTACACGTTTAGGTTACAAATTTTCAACCCTAAACTATAATTATCAATTGATCGTTTTCTACATTTTTTCACTTTCTCTTGCTCTGTATGAATATATAGGAGAAAAAAGTATTGTTTTCATGTTGATTTTTAGAAATTTAGTTTCATCGGAAATAATCTGTTTCCTCCTGAGCCCAAAAAACATGTTTTTAGCGATCACTCTGTGTGTGAACAAAATATCTCAAAAACGGTGTAGTGTATGGAACTTGGAATTTAAGTTATGTATTATTATCACGGGACCCTATACGAACATTTTCATCAAAATCCGTCAATTGGAAGTAGTTTATTCGTACAATTTTTCTCTTTTTTGTGATTTTCTCAAAAACGGCTCCTACGATTTTATAAAAAGTCACCATATTTGTTCCAATTTTAATGCTCTACAAGGTAGGGTAAGTGCCATGTCTGCTGAATTACTTGGTGGCTCCACTTGGTGGGGGGGGGGGGGTCTGTGCTCTCGTGTAGGAAAATTGGTTTATTTAAGATTGAGGCATTAGTATGCATTCTAGAGCAAACGTGCAAATAATTAAAAGTTGTCAATACAAAATTTATATCAAGCGTTTTTTCTATAACGCTTAGTTTAGCGTCAATTAGTGATTTTGTATATTTTGCTCATCAAAGTCGGTATAAAAATGGGATATTGCGGCCTTAGTATGGATTTTACGACTAAATTGTGTGTACTGTAATCGAAACTATAAGAAAATTAAAACTCTACAACTTGTATCTCAAACATTCTTTTTCTAGAGAATTTAGTTTAATGTCAATTAGTGATTTCCCGTATTTTTAAGTTTTACAGAGGTTGATTTTTATTTTGTTTCATTAACTCATGATTAAAATAAGGTTATGTTTTACATTTCACATTGTTTACTAATGATTAAACATATATATTATTATGTTTCATTTATTGCATTGGCAAGAGAAAGTTGTGTGCTTCACACCAGCTTTTTAAAATTATTAAACATTTATTTTTCATAATCATGTTATAATTTGTCTGTCCATTTTTTACATTGCCTGAAGTTTTCATCCATTTTCAACTCCAAATCCACGAGCTATGGATTAATAATTTAAAAACCTTTCAGTTTCACTTGTTATTTGTTTTTTTTTTTAATTCTTGTTATATATTATAGCAATCCCTAATGGGGAAAACAGTCCAGTGTATTTTCTAGGATACGAATTATTGCATCCCACAGTGGGAAAGTATGTTAGTATTTTTTATGGCATATAACCTTGATGAGAAAATGAAAATTCACTAGAGGTGCTGATGTAGCCATTTGGAACGGATGAGGGAGACCGTTTGCCCCGTTTAGCTTACGAGTACAAAAACCCACCGGTAAGAGAAATGTTAGACGACAAAGAAAAAGATGGTTTCCGGAACAGGCATGGCTGCTTAAGTTATCTTCTGATAAATTATACAAAAATACACAAAAAAATTAATTAACTTAGGTTATAAAATAATTAAACACTTAGCTTCGTGTGATGTCTTGAAGTTTATTATTATCTTTCTTTCTTGAATTATAATTGAACTAGCTGCCCCGTCGTGGCTTCGCACACGAAAAATGTTGTAATATTTTTTTTTTAGATATGTAACAGAAATTGTGTAGCTGCTAGATCGATTGTATACTCCAACGTACACACAGACATACACACGCGCACACACACATACAACGTTTTGATAAATTGCCCCGCGCACGTCTCTCGCTATTCTACCCTTTCAACTACGTAATGTAGGTAAGCCTACTGTACTTCAACAACAATAAGCACACACACACACACACACACACAATAATAATGATAATAATAACTAAGTTCATGTAAAAATCATAAAGAAAATAAATATAACAAAAAAAGAAACCGTCAGAAAAAAGTGATAATACATTAAATGAAATCTATAAATTAAAGTTAATCTCAGCTCCCAAAACAAAATCCTTGGAATAAAATCCAGAAAGAAAGGTAGGGCCTACCCCACATAAATAAAACAAAATTTGCGCATAAACAAAGCAAAGCTTTGTGTGTGGGGTTTTGATAATTTCCACCGCGTACTTCTCTCGTCTTCATCAAACCCCTTCATCTATTTCAACAGCAATACATACCCCCCCCACACACACACACACGCACACGCACACACACACACACACACACACACGCACGCACGCACACACACACACACACACATATTTATGAAAATCTTCATTAGGGCCCTCAGTTATCATTTTATCATTTTAAAAATTTAAAAATGAAATGTTGCTGTGAATATAAATACGAATATACTGTCAAAATTTCATGAAAATCCGTTTAGCAGTTTTGGAAATTAGCCTGCACAAAAAAACACGCTTTGTCTTTATAATATTAGTATGGATATATAATTAAATAGTTAACTAATTTAAATATAACAAATAATTATTTTCCCATAACGGGCAGGCGGAGTGTTAAATTAATTGCATGGTTTTAAATTAACCTGCTGGTTTCAGGACTACAAAAAAAAATAAATTCTGTTTTTGTCAAATAGTCAAGCAATTATGTAAAATAAATAGTCAGGGAATTATATGACTGAACTATTTAAGAACAGAAGAGTTAGAGGTGTAAAATTCATTAGTCCGAGTTATCTCCTCTGAGTAATGAATGTCGCTATACACCCAGACTCTGTGCTGAATGAAGTGAAAGTATCATTTGCAGGGTGGAAAGTAAGTGCTTTTCGGAGGGCCTGGCATGGTGATAAGCATACTCTTTTAGTAAATCATTGAGTAAGGCAATAGTAAACCACCTCACTCCTCGTTTTTACTTAGTAAAACCTCTAGAGGTTTTAACCAGCCTTTCGGCTGTTGACCTAAACAATATTATTATATTCGGACTTAATCCAGATAATGTAAGAATAAGCCTTCTTCCACTGTTTCCTAAAATGGAATGGTCAACAATACATCATTACATGAGCATCAACATGAGGTCTTCAATATAAATATGTTTATAATTATATAAGTTAATAAAATTGTCTTAGATAAATTATTTATTTCATGTTCATAATGTTTTCTCAATTATTAAAAAATATTTTATAAATTTAAATAATAGGTAAATAATTGTTTATCAAAAACACATAACACATGTAACAATTATATGTAAAGTACTGTGTGCTTATACAAAGTGAAAAATAAGAAGAATTTTATTAATTTTTGGTCGTTTCGGAGAACCCGGAATCCGGATCTAATTAACCAGGATTCTGCCAATTACGTTTTAAGATTTTCAAAGATTTAAGTGTGGCCTACCATACGGTTTATTACGTAATATTTGTTATTGACGATTGTTGGAGATGGTAACGTTGAGTTGTGGAGCGTATGTTTTATGGGCATATCTCGTACGTATCTCATTGAGCAATCTTGTTCTTGTTTAGAACGTACCATTTTTGGCATGTTAAATGATGTCTCCATGTTTTACCATCTAAGTTTTTCCCTTTAATTACTGTAAAGTAATGTACGCTAAAAAATTTATAATGTTTTACATAATTTTTTATGTTTTCTTTTTTTATTGAATTAAGTAGTTCTCATGCAGCGTTACATGTACTTTTATTCTGCTCTCTCTTGCTATGTGTATAATATGGAATTAGTAGCCTAATTATTTCTATAAAAAAATCTGGTGTGAAACACTCACACGACTTTCTCTTGCCAATGCAAATAATGAACAATATAACCTAATATTAGTAATAAAACATTAGAAATAAACAAAAAACTAACCTTATTTTAATCATGACTGAAAAACGCAAAATGAAAATCAACCTCAGGTTGGCTTAAAAATACTGAAAATCACTTTTTTACGCTAAACTAGGCTCTGTAGAGAAAAATTCTCTAAAAAAAAGTTGTATATCTTTTAATTTCCTATAAATTTTATTATATGCACTTTTGTCGTAAAATGCATACTAAGGCCGAAATCTTAAAAAAATCGATTTTCACACGTTTTCGTGAGAAAAAACCAGAAAATTGCTAATTACCGCTAAACTAAGCGTTATACAAAATAATTTCTGAAATAAAAGTTGTAGGATTTTAAATTCTCTATAACTTTAATTGTATAAATTTTGCGGTAAAATGCATATTAAAGCCGCAATCTTAACAAAACAATTTTTTTACGTGAAAACAGCCTAACCAAGAATTTCAGCAAACATGGCGCCTAACCTATTATGCAGAACATAAAAAACTTAGTAAACCAGGTGATTTTTAAAAAAATCGTAGGACCAGTTTTTGAGAAAATCGCAAAAAAATGAAAAATTACACGAATAAACTACCACTTCCGATAGACCGATTTTGATGAAAATGTTCGTGTCGGGTCCGGTAGTGGTATGTAACTCAAGTTTCAGGTTTCAAGTTCGTACGATGTTTCGTTCTTGAGATATTCTGTTCACACACACACACACTGGCACACAGACCAATCGCTGAAAAACAGGTTTTTTGTGTTCACGGGGTCTGAAAACGTGTAGATCCGGTGAAAACTCGATTTCGAAAAATCGACATGAAAACAATACTTTCCTTCCTATATATTCATATAGGCAAGAGAAAGTAAAAAGATCTGGTGTGACACACGAATTTCTTTGCCAATGTAAATAACGAAAAATATAACCCATGGTTTCATTATTCGTAAACAATGCAAAATGAAAAACAACAATTTTTAAACATAACAGGCAGGTTAAATTATTTGCACTCGATCTGCTAATTCCAGGGTTACAAAAAATATTTCTGTTTCTTATCACATGGTCAGCCAATTGTATGACTGAAGCATTTAAGAACAGAAGAGGTAGAGGTGTAAAAGACACTATTCATAGTTATCTCCTCTAAGAGTAATGAATTTCGTTATACAGCCAGACCCTCTGGGGAAAGAAGTAAAGGTGTCATTTGCAGGGTGCAAAGTAGATGCTTTTTAGAGGGTCTGGCTTGCTGATATGTATAGGCCACTTTTCCTCACAGTGAGGAAGGAAATGTTTTTTGTATAACGCTCAGTTTAGCGGTAATTAGCAATTTTCTGTTTTTTTCTCACGAAAACGTGTGAAAAATCCATTTTTTTAAGATTTCGGCCTTAGTATTCATTTTACGACAAAAGTGTATAGGCCTATAAAAAAATTTATAGGAATTTAAAAGATCTACAACTTTTATTTTGAGCATTTTTTTTACAGTGCTTAGTGTAACGTGAAAGAGCGATTTTCCGTATTTTTAATCCAAACTGAGGTTGATTTTCATTTTGCGTTTTCCATTTATATGATTAAAATTAGGTTATGTTTATTGAGGTTAGGTTTTTGTTTATTCCTAATGTTTTATTACTAATGTTAGGTTTATTGTTAATTATTTGCATTGGCAAGAGAAAGTTGTGTGAGTGTTTCCACCAGATTTATTACCATTATTGTGATCTGATTTTGTTTTGCAGTCGATGAGCTCTTCAGTGATTGGTAAATATTTAATATATTTTTTTTAAATTTCAACGAAAACAAAGGAAACAGCGACCTTATAACAGAATTCAAGACATTTTCGTGCGCTCACACGTAGCCCACGTAGCCTACATTATCGTATTATTAACAATCTGGTGTGAAACACTCACACAACTTTCTCTTGCCAATGCAAATAATTAACAATATAACCTAACATTAGTAATAAAACATTAGAAATAAACAAAAGACTAACCTCTAAAAATATAACCTTATTTTAATCATGACTGAAAGACGCAAAATGAAAATCGAACTCAGTTCGGCTTAAAAATACGGAAAATCTCTCTTTCACACTAAACTAGGCTCTGTAGAGAAAAATGCTTTGAATAAAACTTGTAAATCTTTTTATTTCCTATAAAATTAATTATATATACTTTTGTCGTTAAATGCATACTAAGGCCGAAATCTTTAAAAAATCGATTTTTCACACGTTTTCGTGAGAAAAGAAACAGAAAATCGCTAATTACTGCTAAACTAAGCCTTATACAAAAAAAATGTTTGCGATAAAAGTTGTTGGTTTTTAAATTGTCTACAACTTTTATTATAAATTTTTGCGCTAAAATTTATATTAAAGCCGTAATCTTAAAAAACAATTTCTTTACGTGAATACAGCCTCACCAAGAATTTCAGCAAGCATGGTGCCTACCCTATCTTGTAGAGAATAAAAAATTGAACAAACCAGGCGATTTTTAAAAAAATCGTAGGACCAGTTTTAGAGAAAATCACAAAAAGTGAAAAATTACACAAATAAACTACTACTTCCGGTTGACCGATTTTGATGAAAATGTTCGTGTCGGGTCCGGTAGTTGTATGTAGCTTAAGCTCTAAGTTTCAAGTTTGTACGATGTTCCGTTCTTGAGATATTCTGTTCGCACACAGACACAGACACACACACACACACAGATCAATCGCTAAAAACATGTTTTTTGGGTTCAGGGGGTCTGAAAACGTGTAGATCCGGTGAAAACTCGATTTCAAAAAATTCGACATGAAAACGGTACTTTCCTTCCTATAGGCAAGAGAAAGTAAAAATACCAAAATAAAAGCAGCAAATTTATTCTTTACCGCGATTAAAGCTGTTTCTCTTGCCTCTTACTTTCTCTTGCCTATATGAATATATAGGAATGAAAGTATTGTTTTCATGTCGATTTTTCGAAATCGAGTTTTCACCGGATCTACACATTTTCAGACCCCCTTAACCCAAAAAACATGTATTTTGCGATTGATCTCTGTGTGTGTGTGTGTGTGTGTGTCTGTGTGCGAACAGAATATCTCAAGAACTGAAACTTAGAACTAAAGCTACATACCACTACCGGACCATACACGAACATTTTCATCGAAATAGGTCAACCGGAAGTAGTAGTTTATTCGTGTAATTTTTCAAATTTTTGCGATTTTCTCAAAAACTGGTTCCTACGATTTTTTTTTAAATCGCCTGGTTTACTAAATGTTGTATGGTCTACAAGATAGGGTAGGCGCCATGTTTGCTGAAATTCTTGTTGAGGCTGTTTTCATGTAAAACAATTGTTTTTTAAGATTACGGCTTTTATATGCTTTTCAGCGCAAAAATTTATATAATAAAAAAATGTAGAAAATTTAAAATCCTACAACTTTTATTTCAAACATTTTGTTGTATAACGCTTATTTTAGCGGTAATTAGCGATTTTCTGTTTTTTCTCACGAAAACGTGTGCTAAATCGATTTTTTTACGATTTCCGCCTTAGTATGCATTTTACGACAAAAGTGTAATAATCAAATTTATAGGAAATTAAAAGATCTACAACTTTTATAAAAAGAATTTTTTTGTACAGAGCCTAGTTTAGCGTGAAAGAGTGATTTTCCGTATTTTTAAGTCAAACAGAGGTCGATTTTCATTTTGCGTCTTTCACTCATGATTCAAATAAGTTTATGTTTTTCAGGTTAGTTTTGTAGGTTAGTTTTTTGTTTATTTCTTATGTTTTATTACTATGTTAGTTTATGTTGGTCATTATTTGCATTGGCAAGAGAAAGTTGTGTGAGTGTTTCACACCAGATGTTGTGTTTTCTTTTTCTGGTGTTTTCTTTTTAATTCTGAGTAAGTTATTTGTTGAAAGTTTTGTGGTAATGCATTTTAAGTTTTTAGAACAAAAATCGTAGGAACTGCTTTAGCTATTTGTGTAAAATACTTAGCTTCGGTGAACTGCGGTGACTTCGGTGAAGTCGGCTCTTAAAGTGCCCGCCACGAAAGAAGTCCGTTGTGTTTGAAGAGCTCTATTTCAAAAACGACCGAACGGAAAATTTTTAACCTGTAGAATATTAAAGCCTATTTTCTTCTCCGTTAATTCGTTAGACTTAATTTTTTTTAATTTAAAAATTTGTCGCAGATACAGCAATTTACGCATTAAAAGTATCCAGTTCTTAGCCGGTCTTCTGTTAGTGTGTTTTTTCAACGTCTGTTACTTCATTCAGACTTTACATAAAAAATCGGGCTTTAAGTGTGTTAAAGATCACAGTTCTCTCTACAAAATTAATATTTAAAAGTAAAATCTTATGTTTCGTTTTAATATAGTGGCCATTCCAAAAAAAGTATTATTTTGGCTCCTCGTGACGATAGGGAAATAATTTTTTGACTGAACCATGCATTTTTACAACAGTATTGTGCCAAGTATAGCTTTTTTCATTTATAACAAATGAAACGTAAATGGACGTGTGATGTGGGCCTAAATAGAAAATTCTATGAAATTGATTGAGGGGCACTGGTGTTCACGGCGGACTACTTTCGTGGAGTGCACTATATATATTATAATTGGTATATTATATCTGTTTATATATACATATATATATTATTTTATTAAACATTATTTTTCTTTGTTTGCATACACTACATGTATGATATATAATGAACAGCTAAAACAAAACTAATTAAATATAACGCGCGCAAAAAGCGCGATTATTCGGCCGAACAATCGCGCGCGGCATGGTTGTTACAATAATTAAGTAATTCACGTGGTCTTAGACCGTATTTGTTTTAAATGTGATATGGGTTTAGTGTAATAAGTTTCTGAGGATGCCTCCGAGAGAGACGAAAGATCTAGAATGTATGTAATACTACAAAATAATGTTTCAATAAGACTACGTTATTAAGAAGTTTTATTATGCCCGTTCTAATGTTACTAGTTCGCCGAATTGCTTTCTATGTATTTTATTAACGGATAAGGAACAAACGGAGGAGCAAATCTGTAAGCTGTTGACTCGTATCTAACCAAAGATTCCACCAGCTCATGAAACAAATTATTTTTTCATAGAGTATGGAAAAGGGGGCCGAATAGATTGATATACCCTACAACAGATAAGGTTTATTAAAACAGTAGAGGTTTATTAAAACTTTAAATATAACACTTGCAACGAGAGTAGATCCAATTGTACGAAAGTAAAACAAGTTGTTATACCGCAAGATAGTAATCTCAAAACGTTATTAAAACGGTCACTTGCAAACAAACATAACTCTTTAAGAATAATTACCATGGAAATATATATTTTTTTTTTATAAAATCACATAAATTACATTCACGGCATGTTGGGTGATAAGAATCTGACGTTGCGTTTGCAGTCTGTACTAAAGTTAAATTGAACTCGTTTTTATTCCAAGACACGGTTACATTATAACAGGTGTTTAAAAAGTTGTATAAAGATGGCTTAAATATTTTTAACCATTGCTGGAAATTTTTTTCCTCGAGTAGGGGCAATTTTAGTCCACGTGAGGTGGCTTTTGATGTTTCTGGAAGCTATATTTGCAACCCACATTCTCAGCTCCCTGTTGGTTTTTCTCCTTTCTTCTGTCCACTCGGTGTTCTGTTTTGCTCTTAATGAAATTCCTTAAAGTCTGTAATTAGTTTTCTGAATTTGGTTCGGTTCATTACAATGTCTTAGTTTATTCCGGGTTTCTCAATGTCCTTTCTGACTTCATTAAACCATCCGACTATCAGATATATATGTAATCAGATTATAATATAATTCATCATCAAAACAATAAAACATAAAAATTGCATAGTATCAATTTTACAACAATAGTGGTTGTAATCAAGTTGTAGAACATTTAAAAACCTACAGCTTTTATTTCAAACATTTTTTTGTACTACGCTTAGTTTAGCAGCAATTAAGTGATTTTCTGTTATTTTTCCATCAAAATCTACAAAATTGGGATTTTTTAAGATTGCGGCCTTGGTTTTTTACTTTACGTCAAAAGTGTATAATCAAAGTTATAGGAATTTACAATTTTTATTTTAACCATTTTTTCTACCTAGCCTAGTTTAGAGACAATTACTGATTTTTCGTATTTTTAAGTTCTATAGAGGTTATTTTTCATTTTTTGTCATTCACTCACGATTAAAATAATTACGTTATGGTTTTCATTTTACATTGTTTACTCTTACATAGGTTATAATATTGTTCATTATCTACATTGGCAAGAGAAAGTCGTGTGAGTGTTTCACCCCAGATTTTTACAATTTTATTTTTTTGGACAGCAGATTGCTGACGGCAGTACACAAAGCGTATAATTACCGCAAAACGCCATGGAGACTGAATATAGTACACCAGCGTTACTGTGCGGCAAAATACGTCTAAGGGTTAAATACATTCATGATATATACAAATATGCGTAAATAAAATATACGAGTAGCACATAGTATGCCTTTGTAGAACACACACACACACACACACACACAAATTAATATCTTGTGTAACTCTAAAAGATAATACAATATATTGCTTACATTTTAAGTACAGGTGGTGTTCTAAGCCCGCAGGTACATGAGTAATATACACATAACAATCCACCGTAATGTACCCGCATTAAAAATATTACACACTCACCTCTTGCCTTTCTAACTAAAGGCCGGCCGCGCACGGGACGCGACAAAACTGTCGGAGACAATTGTCTCGAGCCAAAACCGTCGGAGCGAATGTTTTTGTTTCAGACTGTCTCTAACTGGTGACTCGTGCAACATTTCTTATTCTGAGGTAATATGGCGTGTGATGAAGATTTGGCTATTGCGTTCTATTATTTTTGATATATTTGGAGGAAGAAAGGCCAGTTCGTAAGTTTTGGACACATCCAATTAACAAGAAATAAGTTTGTCCGCATCAAGATCTAGGATATATATGGCCGCTGTGTATTTATGATTCCAACAATATTAATTTAAACTACTCACTTTTAATTAAGCAGTTTGCACAACTATGGAAATGATATTATGTTTGACTGTTGTGCTTAGTAAATGAACGGCAATCGCATGTGTTTCGGCCCACGCGCAAAGCTGAATGACTCGAACTCCCTTGCGGCGAGATGTAATTCCATATACACCTTCACTATTTTGAAGCAAATGTGGCGGCCCCGGTGTGCGGCTGTTACATAATAACGCACATCTACTTAATACCAGAGTCGGTCTCTGACAAAAATGACTCGCCGCGTCCTGTGTGCGGCTGGCCTAACATTACCTTACACGTTCAAACTAACCTAACATTTCATTACTATAGGTAACTAACTTAACCTAAATTTTTATTTTTAATAAATTTAAATTCTTTTATGATATAATTTTGTCTTTATTATAATGAATTTTTAGTAAAATTTAACTTAATAATGCGTGGGTTGTTTTTTCTCGGGTTTTTTCTGTGTCGAATGTATTATTAGTGTTACTTCACTGGACGTTTAAAAAGAATAGTAATAGCTCGATTTTTTTAACTGTTATTGATTGTAGTTTAAGGATTCCATAATAAACCAACGAGAAATCACTGCGATTTATTATAGAGTAATTTTTACTTTCTCCTATACGAACATATGTTGTTCAGGCCATCAGCCGAAAGGCTGGTTTTAACCTCTAGAGGCTTGACTAACAGAAACGAGGAGTGAGGTAGTTTACCATTTTCTTTCACACTGATTGGAAAAGTATGCTCATCAGCATGCCAGACCCTCTGAAAAGTATCTACTTTCCACCCTGCAAAGAACACCTTAAATTCGTTCACCACGGGGTTTGGCTGTATAATGGTGAAATTCATGACTCTCAGATGAGATAACTATGACCAGTATCTTTTACAACTCTACCTTTTCTGTTCTTAACGCTTTAGTTATATAATTGGGTGACCATGTGATCAGAAACAAAACTATTTTGTAGCCCTGGAGCTAGCAGATCAAGTGCAAAAAAACTAAACACTTAGCTGCCTGTTATGGGCGTATATTTAGGGAACGAAATATTATTGTAGAGAGCGGGGTCCGATGCAACCGGGAGTCAGATCAGTAGTTTTCAAACTTATCAAGTTTTAATTGATTGTCATACATAAATCCAAGTAAAAGAGATAAAAAAAGCCTGCAAAGGACACTTTCAATTGGTTCACCACAAGGTCTGGCTTTAAAATGAAATGAAATTGATTATTCTGAGAGGAGATAACTGTGAGTAGTGTCTTTTACACCTCTACCTCTTTTGTTCTTAAATGCTTTAGATGTGTCATATCTAAAGCATGTGATATCTAGGGCTGGCCATGTGATAAAAAAAAAACACAACTACTTGTGGTAGCCCTGGAACTAGCAGATCGAGTGCAAATAATTTAACACCCTACCTGCCTGTTATGGGCATATATGAATACATAGGAACGAAATTATTGTTTTTATATGGATTTTTTGAAATCGAGTTTTCACTGGAAATACACATATTCAACCCCGTAAACCCCAAAAAATGTTTTTAGCAATCGGTCTGTGTGTGTGTGTGTGTGTGCGCGCGCGCGCGCGCGTGTGTGTACGAGCAAAGTATCTCAAGAATGGAATATTGTACTAAGTTGAAACGCAGAATTTAAAATAGGCACGACTAAGGGAACTGATACAAACAGTTTCATCAACGCACTCTGATATGTG
>JAQMRL010000012.1:8623248-8717116 GCA_035578175.1 Catonia carolina | reverse complement strand
CACATATCAGAGTGCGTGAAAATGAATAAGAACAAAACGAAAGTGTTGTGCAGTAACAAGAGTGGTTTAGAAGAGATGGAAAATTTTAAATTAGGTAACGAAAACATACAGGAAGTTGGGGAATGCTGCTATCTAGGGAGTAAAATAACAAAGAATGGTAGACGCACAAGTTTTTTTTTTTTTTTTTTTTTTGTTAAGTGATATCAAAAACAGGATTGCTCAAGCCAGAAGGGCATTTGAAATGAAAAACAGCTTGTTGACTACAAACATTGATTTACAGATTAGGAAAAATGTCTTAAAACACTGTGTTTGGAGTGTAGCATTATACGGGAGCGAAACGTGGGTGATAGGGGCTGTAAAAAAGTAAGAGGATAGAAGCTTTTGAAATGTGAAGTTGTAGGAAAATGTTCAAGATTACGTGGGTGGGCAAAATAAATAATTAGAGGTTGTTAGACGAGTGGATAAAGAAGAAGTAGGCCTACATGGTAACATCTTACCAGAAGAAGAGATAGGCTAATGGGACATATCTTAAAAAAAGTCCACGTATTAGATATCAATAATTGAGAGTAATATTAGGGGTTCAAGGTTAGAATATAATAATTAAAGAAAATTACAAAAGATGTAGGGTATTGCAGGTATGTAGATTTGAAACGACTTGTGCAAGATAGAACATCTTGGAGAACTGCGTCAAACCAGTCGAGACACTGTTGACAAAAACATTTCTTAACCATGCGGTTGACGAGGACAGTGGCAAAGCTTCGACTCGCCTATTGTGTTTGTATAAACAGGCGTTAAACCATGAAATTGCATACAATTGTTATTTATTAACTACTCATTGTTTTAAGAATACGCTGTCTAATTACTACTTACTACTTAGGTTAGGTTTCGTTATACAACAGCATTAGGTTAGGTTAGCTTTGTATTAATTTTTATATTGTTTTGTTTGCATTGTTTAACTCTATTATGATATTTAGTAGGCCTTTCTTAGTACTTTCATTGATGAAACTATGTGTTTAATAATCTGTTATGTACTGTGTCTAGATTCTTATCTATATTAACGATGAAACAATAGTGTTCTTCTAGACTGTTAGACCTAGATTTTTAATGGGTTTAATTTGCTTGGTTTAAAAAAGAGAAAGATACTATTACTTTAAGGAGGTATTCTGCCTTCTCTCAAGTAAAAAAGAAGTTTTTGTTATTTTTTTTTTTTTATTGAGTGATGATGCCTACATAAGCCTTGG
This sequence comes from Catonia carolina, assembly GCA_035578175.1. Taxonomy (NCBI): domain Eukaryota; kingdom Metazoa; phylum Arthropoda; class Insecta; order Hemiptera; family Achilidae; genus Catonia; species Catonia carolina. The sequence goes on along the minus strand of JAQMRL010000012.1, from coordinate 8,715,875 downwards.
GCTTGTGTGTAGGTAATGATATGTGGTGATTTACAGATAAAAAATATGCTGTTTTGTTTTTTGCCATCTTTGTAGAGCGGTATTTCCTGAATACAATTCATTTTAATTTTAGCAGTTTTTTAAGTACTTATTGGCAAAAAATAGAAAACGAAATCACTGATACGGGAATTATAGTTACTTCACTCAAGAGAATCCTTTTGTTTTTTGCGAGGGATAAAGAGGGAAAAGCATTAGTGCGCATGCGCGACTGTTCGGGAATAAGTTTCGCCAACACAACAACGTTCATTATACTCAAAGCACATACACTATACCTTTTGTAGGTTAACTGTACGAATGTTATTGTTTTTTACCGTAAACAGAAATGTCAGTTTCTCGAAAACGTGGTCGGATTATTCACAGTGCTGTACGAATACTAATATGCAGTGTAATAAAATGTTGTGAAGTTGCAGCTAAACAAAAATCCCTTCCCGTGCCTCTTAACTAAAGCCATGAGCGCGCGACTAACTATGTGATGTTTCTCTTTTCACAATTCAAAATATAAAGAAGGAAGCTAAAGACAGTTTAGAAGCTAAAGACAGTATAGAAGCTAATTCTACTGCATCAACAACTTTGTTGACTACTGGTAAAAAAAAAAAACGGCCAGAATATAGGATTGCATCAATAAACAGCTTTGACAGACTTGCGGTTATCAAAATTATGGAGGATTTTTATATCAATAGGAAAATGGTGCCGACATTTGAAAAGTTAACCGGTTTCAAAAAAAAGGCTAAATTTTAATTGGAAATTTTGTACGTTAAGAAAATTTTTAAAGGAATCGGTTTAAGTAGAAAAAGTGTCAATTACACTGAAGTATAACTGAAAGGCAACATGTTAACAAACGGTGCAATTGCACGGTAGTAAAATGTAGTGTCTCACTTTTTAGTTTGGCAGCACTGTCAGATTTTCTCTTTTGTTTCTCACTCCCCATCCATACGCAAAAGGCATTCACGTGACTGAAGTATCTATACCAACCGTATTTTGCACAAGTTTTAGAGTAAATAAATCTATAAGTATAGGGAAAGAGCGTAACTATTGTTTCATATCGATTTTTCAAAATCAAGTTTTCACCGGAAATATTTACGTTTTCAAGTTCCCTGAACCTGAAAAAGATGTTTTTACCGATTGGTCTGTGTGTGTGTTCATGTGTGAACAAAATATCTCAAGAATGGAATATGTGCAACTTGTAACTTTTTTGCGATTATCTCAAAAACGGATTCTACAATGTTTTATAAAATCGGCTCATTTACTACATTTTCTGTGCTCTATAAGGTGGAGTAAGCGGCAAATCTGCTGAATTCGTGAGGGGGCCGTGCTTTCTTGGTTTTATTAATATTACGGCCTTTATACGCAATTTAAGGCAAAAGTGATATAATCAACGTTGTAGAAAATTGAAAAACGTACAACGTTTATTGCAATTTTTTCTAGTGTTTAGCGTCAATTAGTGATTTTCTGTGTGACTTTCAGTCGTGATTTTTCTCTTTAAAATCGGTAAAATTGGGTGTTTTTTAAGATTGCGGCCTTAGCATACATTTTACAACTAACTTTTTTCGTAAATATAGACTTTCGTAAATATAGACTATTATATACTAGACTTATATAGACTTTCTATAAAACTAAATTTATATAACTTTCTATATAACTAAATTTTAATTGCAGGGCTAAAATAAATAGTTCTGTTTCTTATCACATGGTCAGCCAATTAAATGACTGAATCATTTAAGAACAGAAGAGGTAGAGGTGTAAAAGACACTAATCAGAGTTATCTTCTCTGAAAGTAATGGATTTCATTATACAGCCAGACCCTGTGGTGAATGAAGTGAAAGTGTCATTTGCAGAGTGGAAAATATATGCTTTTCAGAGGGCCTGGCATGCTGATAAGCATACTTTTTCCACTCAGTGAGGAAGGCAATTGTAAACCACCTCACTCCTCGATTTACTTAGTAAAACCTCTACAGTTCAAACCAGCCTTTTGGCTGATGACCTAAACAACAACATAACTAAATTTATAAAAAAATTAACAAACCGACACCTCTTATTTACAACGTTTTTTGTCTACAGGGGTTAGTTTAGCGTCAATTAATGATACTTATTCCGTATTTTTAAGTCGCACAGAGGTTAATTTTCATGCAGCATTATTCACTCATGATTTGTAGGTTATATTTTTAATATTTACATTGGCAAGAGAAAGTCATGTAAGTGTTTTTCACCAGATTTTCGAAATCTGTTTTTTAGTTTCTGAGATTAACTCGTACAGTAGACTCCCTCTGGTTCGGACGGTACCTGTATTGGGATTCATTCGCTTGCTCACACGCCGCTTTGCCCGTCACCAGCGATAACGAGCTACGAGTCACATCTTGTTTCTCTAGCGCTGTAAACATAGAGCCTTTTCGTTTAGTTTGCAGTTGTGTAATGTAGTTTTTGCTACCGTGCGGACATACATGATTGTCGTTGTTTTTAGTACAGTCTACATTGTTTGTTGTGAGTGCACGACGATTTTTTTCTCTAGTGAAAAAAATTTTGTTCGTTAAGATGACTGAAAAACGGAAACGTACTTTCGTCTGTATGGAACAAAGGTTAGATAAAAAATCTGTGGCAAGTATTAGGCCTACTAACGATCTTAAGGGGAGACTGTATGATGGATGGTTTTGACTGATCATTTTGATTTTCGGTTTTTTATGTTTTTCAATAGTTTACACCTAGACCTACCGCAAAAACATTAAATTACGACCAAAACATTATTTTAATGAAAAAAATTAAAGTTTTTTTCAGGTTTATCCAAAAAATTAACATGTCGTCAAGAACAAATATTTTTATATTGCTCGTTTTAGTACAAAAAGAATTTTAGTTTTTTTTTAAATCTCTGCTTCGCTATTTTTAATATTCTCCGCTGTTAGTGCAGCTTTCTAACGAACTTTTAATGGGAAATTAAACTTGTTTGTGTACATTTTGTTTCTCATTTGTGCCTTTTCCCGTAAATTTAGATTTTTAACACTTAGGTACGTTTTTCTCTGAAACCATTTAACCTACCAGGTTAAAATTTTTACCAGTTAATTATTATCTACATGCACATTCACAGACATTGTTTTTACTTCCTCAGGTGCTCAAAAAATACTAATATGCAAAAAACGTAGAACAAAATTGTAAAAATTTTAAGGTACTCGTTATTCTTTTAAAAACTTTATGGTCCAACAGATTAAATTAAAATAATGTCAGTAGCTAAAACCACCCTATAAGTGTGTAAAGTCTCATTTTCGTAACTTTCACCAATCCTATGAAAAATGTACCTAACAATAGCAAATTTAACATTGGCGGGATACAAAGTACAGTCTCCCCTTAAAGTCGGTAAAAGGACAGTGCACGACTGGCGTAAAAACAGAAAAGCCATACAAAATTTTTGAACGCAAGTTAAAGGTGCCTAAGCACTGACACATCGTCGGACCCTGAAAAACCCCATCAGCGAATTGGTGGATGATGCTCTTTGTCTTTGGTTGGATCCTATCTCAAAAAAGGCAGAAACAGTAATAGCTTTCCATTACAGTATAGGACTACATATTACGGGTCTTTTTGCAATGACTTCTGTTTGTTCGGACATGTATCCGGTCCCGAGGTGTCCGAACTAGAGGGAGTCTTCTGTATAAACACCCACATATTGTTTTTAATATTATCAGTACATTTTTATATAAGAGTCGAGTTTTATAAATTGTTTTCTTCTTTTTGTTGCAGGCAATCACATGACACGGAAGACACCGCCAGCGTATGCTGATGGTGTTTATATGATGGGTGGACAAAACAGACCGAGCCCGAGAAAACTTAGTCAATTATTCATGAAGGGCGATGATGGACTGGGTTCTTTAAAGAATCGTACAGCACTTTTAGCATTCTTTGGTGAGTACTTTAATCATTATTAAAGGTAGAGCTACTTTTTCAAAATGTTACTTAATCTTGCCCTTCATGTAATATGGGATAAAAAAATATTGTTTCCTAGTCGATTTTTCGAAATCAAGTTTTCGTCGAAAATACACGTTTCAGGCCAACTGAACCCAAAAATCATATTTTTTGCGATTGGTCTGTGTGGGTGTGTGTAAACAAATTATCTCAAGAACGGAATTGCGTACGATTTTGAAACTTAGAACATAAGTTAGATACCACTAGGGGACCTGACACGAACATTTTATCATCAAAATCAGTCAACTGGAAGTAATAGTTTATTTGTAGAATTTTTCACTTTTTACGATTTTCACAAAAACGGCTTTAACGGATTTTTATAAAAACCCGCTCATTTCCTAAATTTTTTATGCACAAGATAGGGTAAGAGCCATGTCTCCTAAAATTCTTGGGGGCCTGTGCTCTCGTGGTAAAAAATAGTTTTTTGAAGATTGCGGCCTTAACATGCATTCTAGGGCAAAGTGTATACCCTAAACAAAGTTGTAGAAAATTAAAAAATCCTACTACTTTTATTTCAAATATTTTTTGTACATCGCTTAGTTCAGCGATAATTTAGTAATTTTCTGTTTTTTTTTTTCATCAAGAGCGGTAAAATATAAGATTTCTTAATATTGCGGCCGTAGTAGCCCTATGCATTTCACGACAAAAATCTACTAGTATAATATAATAGGATTAAAAAAAATCTACATATTTTATTTCGAGAATTTTTTTATATAAACAGGCCGTAGTTTAGCGTTAATTAGTGATTTTCCGTATTTTTAAGCCGAACAGAGGTTGATTTTCATTTTGCATCATTCACTCATGATTAAAATTACGTTATGTTTTTCATATTACCGTATTATTCCGAAAACAAGCCGCACCCGAATTTAAGCCGCATCGGAAAAATTACGATCAAAACTAGGAAATAAATTTCAAGTACAGTACTTGTGTGTTTTTGAAAGTATTTTATTTTTTAAGAAGAAAATACCGTACAAACAAATACACTTACTACTTAATTAGCATTTAGAAGTTTTTGTTTATTTTTTGTTCAATGCCGAACACAAGGATTCATCTACATTATTTGTGTTTTCTTCCGGCTTCTTTGGTGGATATCTTTTCCGCGTTTTTACCCAAAAAGTAGCGCAGAACTTGCGATAGGCCTACCAATAATTCGAAATTGGTATCGCAAGTCCTGCGCTACTTTTTGGGTACTTGTATAGACAAAGTAGCCTACCCTTAACCTATAACATCACTCATGGCGATGTATAAAATACAACAAAAAACAAATGATCGGATAAAAAACAAAATGAAATATAAGAAAACTGCTACCAAACTTTATACTGTAACACAAAACTGATCAAAATGACTGTACACGCACCACGTAAGGAGTGCGTCTCTCTCTCTTCCTCCCTCCCTCTCTCTCCCCCTCCCCCTCTCTCTTTTTCTCCCTCCCTCCCTCTCTCTCTCACTCTCACTCTCTCTCTCTCTCTATTCATACTTACTTATGATTAATAAGAAACGATTATTATTATTAAAGCGCGAATGCAAACCGCAGGTCAATTTATGGAACCGATTTTTAGGAAAAAAACTGCGGCTTGTATTCGGAACAATACGGTACTTTGTTTACTAATGATTAAACATAGGTTATGTTGTTCATTATTTACATTGGCCAGAGAACCTCTTGTGAGTGTTTCACACCTATTTTTTAAGTATAATGTTTATGGTTTTTGACAGGTCAAGTAGTAAGCTCCGAAGTAGTAATGGCCAGCGAATCAGGATGTCCTATAGAAGTCCATCACATCGAAATTGAAAAATGCGACGAGATGTACGATAAAGAATGCAAGGGAGGTAAATCGATTCCGTTTCATCGATCTGGTTACGATCGTAAGACTGGACAAAGTCCAAATAGTCCAAGAGAACAGGTAAGTAATTATTTGTTATAAATTTAATTGCTTAAATGTGTGAGTCCTCACTGACTCGTTCACTCATTACTATTATTATTCAACAACCCCAATCTATTTTTTTTTCTCGTGCGGGGCCAATTTTAGACCACGTGAGATGACTTTAGACGTTTCTGTAAGCTCTTTTAGCAGCCCACATTCTCAGCATTCGCTCACTGTAGGCTTTTCTCCTTTCTCCTGTCCACCCGTTGTTCTGTTTTCGCTCTTCTTGGAAGCCCTTTAAGTCCGTAGTTAGTTGTCTGAATTCCGTTGGGTTAATTTAGTTTTCTCAGTTTATTTCGGTTTTCTCAATACCCTTTCTAACTTCTTTAAACTTTACTCTCTTGTGGTTTTGTACTAACCTACGACTCACTTTCCTAGAGGAGGTCTGGAAGCAGCCATCTTCTTCTTACGGTGCCTATTTGATCAGAATATTGTTGATCACTTTGGCTACGACAGTCTCGCTGATAGCTACTCTGAATAGCTCTGTAGTTGTTTTGGAAAAATACACTCTAAGATTCCTGAGCTAGGAAATCCATCCTCTATCCGGTCCACGTTTCCTCCTGATCTTACCCTGAAGAATGGGCGGAAGAAGTCAGTACTTATTCCCTTTTCTCATCACATGTCCCAGATCTTCAAGCTTCCTTCTTTTCACTCTATTTACAACTTCCATCTCCTTCCTCAACGGTTCCAGCACCTGTCTGTATGTTACCTGATCCACCCAAAAGATCCTCAGGATTCTTCTACTATACAACCGCATCTCGAAAGCCTCCAATTTTCCCTGTGTTGCGCTGCTATAAGCGTCCACGATTCATTGGACAGCTATAACCTTTTTAAATGTTTTTTGATATTTGTTTTGTTTCTGCATAAATAAAAAGTGACTATTTTTTTTTGAAGTAATATAACCTGTTTATCTAATGGTTTTATTTATATTTTTTTATAATTTTGTTGATTTTTCTTTTTCAGGTGAACAGAGTAACCAGTTGGATTGATGGTAGTTTTATATACAGTACAAGCGAAGCATGGGTCAGCGCAATGCGTTCGTTTCAAAACGGTACCCTGTTACAGGATTCTACTGGGAAATTACCAGTGAAAAACACAATGCGTATTCCTCTCTTTAATAATCCTGTACCTCACATGTTACGTACATTGAGTCCGGAACGTTTATTTTGTAAGTTTCTCATTTTTTATTTATTTAGTATTAGTAATTTTATTTTTCTTAATATTTTTACATATGTACGAGGCTTTCCTAAAAGAATCGTCCTGCCAAAAGTCGTGCACTTACAGTAGAGTACAGTAGAGTAAGTCTGTATTATCTTCGCCTTATTTCTGCGCAGGTAGCTACAAAATCTATTTGTAGATGGTACCTTTTTGAGTTAGGAAAAGAAGTTGAGTGAGAGAGATAGTATTTGAATGAGAAAGCGTGTGTATATCTTTCTGTTTAATTTTGTTTGTTTAGTTTGAAATGCATTATTTGATTCAAACATTTATTTATTAACAAAAAAATGGTTAGCTCAAAATCATAAAATACTTTACTTTACTTTATTCGGCTCTACAGTCCTGGGTGAACTTTGGCCTCCTCTACATGTCGCCTCCAGATATCGCGTTCCTGGGCCCTCCTCCGCCAGTTTGACACTCTCAGCCTACGAAGATCATCCACCACGTCGTTCAGCCATCTTCTCCTTGGTCGTCCTCTTCCTCTTGTTCCAATCATCATTTCATCGATCATTCGCAATGGGCCTCTCTCCTCACCCATTCTCACTACATGTCCCAACCATTCAATTCGTCTTGCCTTTATGGAACGTACTATATTTTCTCTTCCAATTGCTTCGTCAATCTCATTATTACATCTAGCTCTCCAGTTTCCTCCATCGCATATTGGTCCCCATATCCTACTGAACATCCTTCTTTCAAACGACCTCAACGCTCTCTCATCCTTACTCAAAATTGTCCACGTTTCAGCACCATACGTCACAACCGGTTTAACTAATGTCCTATACATCTTTTCCTTTGTTCTTCGGGATATTAATCTACTTTTGAAAATTTTCTGATTGGCATAATATGCACGACTGCCCATCATAATTCTGTTACATATTTCAAGACTGGTTCTGTTATCTGCTGTCAGCATCACCCCAAGATATTTGAACTTACTGACGCCTTCCACTTCGCAACCATCTGAAATTTTCAAGCTGTTCACCTGTCTTCTTTGTTCATTTGCAGACATTCTCATGTACTTGGTTTTATCAATATTTATCTCTAGGCCCAGCTTTCTAGCTTCATCCCTCAGTGTGCAAAAAAGTTCTTTAAGGCTGTCATTATTCCTTGATATCAAAACTACATCGTCTGCATAGGCCAGGACTTGACACATTCTATTAACTATTGTCCCTCTCAGACCTAGCTTTCGAATTACTACCTCCAGCACTAAATTAAAGAGTGTAGCTGAGAGTGCATCTCCCTGCCTGACACCGGTTGTAACGTTGAAACTTGGACTTAGTTTGTTTCCAATCTTAACCTGAGCTGTTGTACCATCCATTGTCAAACTCACAAGATTGACGAGCTTTCTTGGGATTCCAAACTCTATCAGTATTTTTTTCATTTTGCCTCTCTTAACGCTGTCAAATGCTTGTCGAAAATCTACAAAAAGCATGTGCAGATCTGTGTTGTATTCAAAGCATTTCTCCATGATTTGTTTAATTGAAAAGACCTGATCGGTAGTACTTCTGCCTTGCCTGAAGCCGCATTGATGGTCACCCATTACTTCCTCAGCATACGCTCCCATTCGCTTCAACACCAGAGCAGAGAACAATTTGTATGATGTGCAGAGCAGTGTTATACCTCTGTAATTGTTACATACCATTTTATCACCTTTTTTGTGTATGGGGCATATTACACCTTTGGTCCATTCTTCAGGTATCTTTTCTTGCTCCCATATCCACATTATTAGGGTATGCATAGCTCCTACAATCTTTTTTCCACCATACTTTATGAGCTCAACCGGTATTGAGTCTCCCCCTGGTGCTTTGTTGTTTTTTACTCTTTTTAATCAATTCCTCTACTTCTTGAAGGCTTGGGGGAGGCAGCAAGGGTTCTGCACTGGCATAACTAGTTTGTTCCACCTCATCATTTTCCTCTCTGTTCAATACATGTCTAAAATGATCAGCCCATCGGTCCATTATGTCGTTCTCTTCACCCAGTACTCTTCCATTACGATCATTACAGGCAATTAAATTAGGCTGGAATCCTTTCTTCATTCTTTTGACAGCCTGATAAAATTTTCTGCTTTCGTTTTGCTCATTTGCTACTTCTATGTTTTCAATGAGCTTCTTCATATAGTCTCTTTTTTTCTTTCTACACAGCTTGTTGGCTGTTTTTCGACTCTCCAAATACTTGGCACGGTTTCTTCTGGTGTCTCTTTGGGCCATCACCTTCCTATCTTCGTTTTTCTGTTTGATGGCTTCCTTACACTCTTCATCATACCATTCCTCATTTCCTCCTCTTCCCCTCTCTCCCAGCTTTTCATTGGCCGCATCATTGATTGTGTTCTTCAAATTATCCCACATCACTTGAATATCTGTTTCTTCCTCCTCCAGGTCATTCAGACCCTCCGGTATCAGTCTGTCCAGCTCATTCCCATATCTCTCTGCATATGCCTCATTTCTTAGTTTTCCTATGTCCAAAACACATCTTCTAGCACTTCTTCCATATTCCACTCTTGAAAGTTTTTCTCTTAGTTTGACGGATACAAGAAAGTGGTCAGAGTCACAGTTTGGCCCTCTTTGAGATTTCACATTTATTATAGAAGAGGCATGTCTCTTTGATACTAGAACATGATCAATCTGGGTTACCACTTCTGAAGATGGCGAGGTCCAGGTACCCATGTGTATATTTTTTCTCTGGAAGTACGTACTGCTTAGAATCATGTTGTTTGCCATTGCAAATTCACAGAGTTTCATTCCATTCTCATTTGTGTCTTCATGTAATGTACACTTGCCAGCCACTCCTCTCAAAAAATCCTCCTTACCAATTTGCGCATTCAAGTCTCCAAGTACTATCTACAAATCGTATTTGGGCACCAGTCTGAATTCTTTTTCCAATGCTCCATAGAAGCTATTTTTGACATCTTCTTCTGCCTCTTCTGTTGGAGCATAGGCGCAGATCAAGCTGATATTTCTGAATTTTCCCTTCATTCTGAGTCGGCACAACCTACCACCTGTTGGGTAGAAGCCTAGAATGGATGATTTCAGTTTATTTCCTACCATGAAACCAACTCCTCCCTGTCCCGTCCTGTCCTCTGGCCCACTATACATAAAAGTGAAATCTTTCTTATCAATTCTTCCACTTCCATGCCATCTTGTTTCCTGCAGCGCAACCAATTGGATATTGAATCTCATCATTTCATTTGCTATTTCCGACATTTTCCCAGCTCTCATCATTGTTCTCACGTTCCATGTGGCAAGATTCCAATCCATATTTCTTAATCGTATTTTTTTGGCATTTCCTTTTCCATTTCCGTTGTTCCTGTCCCAATTCCGAGGCTCATTTTGAGGCTTCACAATAGGTTGTTTTTTCCGGGGAGGAGTTATTGGCACCTCGCCCAACCCCCAACCTGGAGGACCAGGTGATTTTTCTTTCAGGGTTTTCTTCCCTTAGCCTTTGAAATTCCACTGAGTTTCATCTGCAAGGCAGCAGTTTTGTTGCTGGTTTTGGTCCGCCCCGGATATTTGATTTCTCCGGTACCCGCTATATCTAGGAGGCATTCCTCTATCCGCCACCTGTGGAGGCGACCGATAGGAGACCAGCCAACTCCCACGGGAAAATCATAAAATAGTATAATAAATTTTATTAACTTTTAAATACATTATACGTATCTAGTATTATAGTGTACGCCATGAAAGAAGTCCGTTGTGTTTGAAGAACTCTATTTCATAAACTACCGAACGGAAATTTTTTAATAATTTTTTTTTTGTCATCAGTCTCGACTGGTTTGATGCAGTTCTCCAACCTGTTCTATCTTGCGCAAGTCGTTTCATATCTACATACCTGTAACACCCTACATCTTTTGTAATTTGCTTTATATATTCTAATCTTTGCCTCCCTCTACAATTTACTCCCTCAATGTTACCCTCCATTATTGATAGCCCAATACCTGGATGTCTTAGGATATGCCCCACTAGCCTATCCCTTCTTTTGGTAAGATGCTTCCATATACTTCTTTTTTCATCCACTCGCCTAAGAACCTCTAAATTACTTATTTTGTCCACCCACCTAATCTTTAACATTTTCCTATAACACCACATTTCAAAAGCTTCTATCCTCTTCCGTTCTACAGCCCCTATCACCCACGTTTCACTTCCGTATAATGCTACACTCCAAACATAATGTTTTAAGAAATTTTTCCTAATCTGTAAATCAATGTTTGTAGTCAGTAAGCTGTTTTTCATTTCAAAGGCTTTTCTAGCTTGAGCAATTCTACTCTTGATATCACTCGTGCTTCTACCATCGTTTGTTATTTTACTCCCTAGATAGCAGAATTCCCCAACTTCCTGTATGTTCTCGTTGCCTACTTTTAAATTTCCCATCTCTTCTAAACCACTCTTGCTGCTGCACAACACTTTCGTTTTGTTCTTATTAATTTTCATGAAGTAATCCTTCCTCAAGATCTCATCCATTCCATTTGAGGCATCCTCTAGTTCATTCTTTGCCTCGGCTAATACTACTATATCATCGGCGAATCTCAACATTTTTATTGTTTCTCCTTGAATTTTTATTCCTACGTCAAATTTCTCCTTCACTTCATTTATAGCCTCTTCTATAAATTATACAAGTTAAAAAGTAGTGGTGACAAAGAACAACCTTGTCGTACACCTTTTCTTACAGCAGCCTCTTTTTCGTACCCCTCGATTCTCAAAACAGCCGTTTGATTCTTATACAGACTGTAGATAACTTTCCTTTCTTTGTATTTAATTCCTAGCCTTTTCAAAGTTTTAAACATTTTACTCCAGTCCAGATTGTCAAATGCTTTCTCTAAATCTACAAATGCCATGAAAGTAGTTTTATTTTTCTGTAGTATCCTTTTCTCAATAATCAGTCTCAGAGCCAATATTGCATCTCGAGTTCCCATTCTCCTTCTAAATCCAAATTGGTCATCGTCCAATACTTCTTCTACTCGGTGTTCTATTCTCCTGTATATAATTCTTGTCAGTATCTTAGATGCATGGCATGTTAGGCTGATGGTTCTGTAATGTTCACACTTCTCCGCTCCTGACTTTTTTGGTATTGGAATCATAATATTTTTTTTTAAAGTCCGATGGTACCTCTCCACTCTCATACATTCTGCACACAAGTTTGTATAATTTGTTTTGAGCAACTTTGCCACATCGTAATAATAATTCCGATGGTATGTTATCTATTCCTGGTGTCTTATTCATATTCATGTCCTTAAGTGCCCGATCGAATTCTTCTCGTAGTATAGGGTCCCCTTTTTGATCTTCTTCAACATCAGTTTCTTGTTCTATCGCATCATATTCTAATGCTTTTCCCATGTAGAGTTGATTTACGTATTCCTTCCATCTTTCAGCTCTCTCTTGGCCATTCAACAATGGTTTACCACCTGCGCTTTGTAAATTAACAGCTTTCATCTTTCGTTCTCCAAAGTTTTCCCTTATTTTTCTATAAGCTGCGTCCACTTTACCAACTGCCATTTTACTTTCAATGTCCGTACATTTCGCTCTGATCCACTCTTCCTTCGCTTTCTTACACCTTTTGTTTATGGTATTTCTCAAGTAGCAATATTGCCTTTTACCTCTCTCGTCCTTTGCGTTTTTATATTTTCTTCGCTCATCCATCAGTTCTAAAATATCATTAGTAATCCACGGTTTCCTACCTCTTCTTTTAGTATGTCCTAACCATTCTTCCGCTGCTTTCACTACCACCTCCTTGAAGTTTATCCACTCCTCCTCTACATCTCCTGTGTCATTACCTCTTTCTTCTATCCATTTTTGAATACTCTCCTGGAAACCTACCTGGTTGTCTTGTTCTCTTAGTTTGTCTACATCCCACCTAGCATTTCCTTGTCCCTTCTTCAGTTTTTTAAGTTTAAGCCTGCTATCCATTACTACTAAGTTATGATCACTCCCTATGTCTGCACCTGGATAGGCTTTACAGTTCATAATCTGGTTTCTGAATCTTTGTCTAACCATTATGTAATCTATTTGGTATCTTCCCTTGTCACCTGGCATCATCCAAGTGTATAACCTCCTTTTGTGATTCTTAAAAAGTGTATTGCCTATCACTAAATTATATTTGGAGCAGAAATCTACCAGCCGACTCCCTCTGTCATTTCTCTTCCCTAGACCATATTCTCCGACTATCTTTCCTTCTTTTCCTTCTCCAACTACTGCATTCCAGTCTCCCATAACTATCAAATTTTCATCACCCTTGACATATTTTATTACTTCATCTAATTCCTCATATACTTGTTCTATTTCTTCCTCTCTGTGTGAAGACGTAGGCATGTAGACCTGCACTATAGTGGTAGACTTTGGTTTCATATCTACTCTAACCATGATAATCCTATCACTACACTGCTTATAGTAAGTCACTCTTTGTCCAATTTTTTTATTCATTACTAGACCCACTCCGCCCTGCCCTTCGATGGCTTTAGTGTTAATAACCCTATAATCCCCGGACCAAAAGTCTTGATCATCATCCCAGCGTACCTCACCAATGCCTACAATATCTAACTTCAACCTATCCATTTCCCTTTTTAAATTCTCTAACCTACCAGTTTGTTTTAAACTCCTAACATTCCATGTTCCAACTCGCAGAATTTCAGAAACTTTTATTTTTTTGATGAAGTCCCCTCTGATAGTCCTCGCCCGGAGATCCGAATGGAGGACTAGTTTATCTCCGGAATGTTTTACCAGAGAGGACGCCATCATAAATTTTTCATATTTTGAAGTTCTCGAAGTTCTTGAAGATCTGCATATACTAAGTAAGCCTAACCAGAATCATACATGAAGGAGTTTCCTTACGATAATTCTAGTCAGACAGAAAAAGCTGTAGTTTACTGTTGCTTTCAGCTTTTTGGTTGGCAGACTGAGTGCCCCAAGCCACCGTCTGCCAGGGTGGAATGGGCAGCCCTTCCAGTTCCGTTCACCATGAGCCGGTTATCGTGCTGATGAGCGGTCACATGGTTACTAACAGGCCACACAACGTGAATGTATGGATAGGACACTAGCCTTCTATCCCGGCTGGTTCCCTTAAGCCTTTTGTAAAAGGAATTAAGGGGTCTCCTTCCAGTTGACGACAGAAGCCCTTTATAGCCCTTTTAATAATACTATAGCTAATAACTAATAACTATATAGCTAACTAATAGCTATAACTAATTATGGCCCTTTTTTAATAATACAGCGAATAAAAGCTTGTTCTTTTCTGCGTTGCCTGGTTGACTGAAATTTTTTTTTATTAAAAAAAAAGTATTTTTTATATTTATCCTGTAAGAAGAACGTAAATACGTCTTAAAAGCAAACATAAAACTAGCTAAAAGCTGGATACTTTTATGCGTAAACTCCACATCTCCTAGTTATTTTAAATTAAAAACTTAAGTCATACTAGTCAACGCAGAAACGAACTAGCTTTTATTCGGTATATAATTAAAAATTTTCTGTTTGGTATTTTATGAAATAAGAGTTTTTTTTATCTCAATGGACTACTTTCGTGGCGCGCTTTTTATTAAGTTAGGTAGCTTATATTAAAATCCTTGCACTACTCAAGTGGTTCAATTCCATCCATTATCTGTTTGTTCATCTTCGGCTACTCTATCTGCACTTTTGTAAAAGTTTTTAATGTTGACTTATTTTGTTTTTTCAATGCTTTACTGGTGTAATGAAAATTTCATTTTTTCCCAATTTTTTTGTTTCAGTTAAAATTTTTCTTAATGAATGAACCGATTTTTCGCAGAGACTAGCAACACGACGCTGAATTTCCGGATGTGACATTCCGGGATTTTCAGATGAGATTTTGTTCTAAATATTCATTATCACGCATTTAGTTTGAGTTTTTAAAGAAATTCCTTGACGTACACTGGGCGTGCAGATAACAAATGAACGTTTTTTAAAAATTACTCCTGGGTGAGCGCAGTAAAAATACTGTTAGCAGTAGTTTTGAAAAATACTGTTATACTGACTTGCGTTATACTCGATATTTTTCGATAAAATATTCCAAAATTCTCCTGCGATCATTTCTTTTGACGTTTCTGTGATACTCTTATCGAGGAATTGAGAGGCCTACAGTGTAAAAAGGAGTAATCCGACTGTAGCGAAACACAACTAGCTTGTAAACAAAACACGCATTCCTTTTCCCACAATGTTTGCTCTGTAGTATTGACTATCGTGTTTCTTTCATCGAATTTAATTGTTATATTTCCAAATTTCAAAATTAACATGTGCGTGCCTTAGTCAACACCGAGGTTCAGTTAACTGAGTGGCTCTGTAATAATTTTGTTTGTTACTATTTATTTCAGTACTGGGTGATCCACGGAGTAATCAAAATCCAGCCCTTTTATCTTTTGGAATTTTATTTTTTCGTTGGCATAATGTGGTTGCTAGTCGAGTTGAAGCTGAACACCCTGATTGGCCAGACGAAGCTATATTTCAGAGAGCTAGACGGATTGTTATTGCGTCTTTACAGGTAAGTCTTAAACGGCCATCTACTTCAGATTAAAGAATAAATTATACAAATAAAACATTTGTCCTTCAGGTCATGTGGTGTGTTATAGTATCAGGGCCACCATTCAAGTTTTAAAAAACCAAAAGACAAATAGTTGTATTGTTTTTCAAAATATTCGTCTTTAAGTTCTATACACTTTTGTTTGCGTTCGAACGAATTCTCGAAACATTTCACTCTGAAAGTGGTATCTCTAAAACATGATTTTAAAGGGTTCTAAAGCTTTGTGAGGTGATGAAAACAAACTTCACAAACAAGTAAATTTGGTTTCGTTTCATTAAGTAAAATTTGTATTAACAGTGAATATGAACATTTTGAGCAGCTATTGTAATATTCACTGTAAGTTAATTAAATAATTTAAATAAAAAATACTGTAGATTATTATTTAAATAAATATTTGGTTTTGTAACATTATTTTAAGAGGATTTGCAAAGCTTGATTTTTAGAATTTTTAGTTGTGTTTGATTTTTAATAAAAATTAATTTAAAAAAGTTATTCAGTTATTGACTTTATTTACATCAAATTGTTCAGAATTAAATTCTCTACAAATTTCATTACTAAAATTTGATTGTTATTGTAAATTTTGCGAAGTTATTGCAGTTTAAACGTAAAAGAATGTGTTTATTATATCAATATTTTGTGTTTTGCCGGCCGCTTTGGCGTAGTTGGTTACGTGCTCGCCTCTCATCATGCGGTCGTTGGTTCGAATCCCACTCAGGCACGGCATATTCTCATACGTTACAAAAAATACATTTCATCCTCCATTGTATATATGGGGTGATTCAAAAAGAGCGCCGGTTTTGATATATCAAATTAAGAGATTTATTTTATTGAAAAACTGAAAATAAATACATCAACAAGTTCATCTTTCCTTCCGATTTTATGTATGAAAAATGATGCCATGCATGTGTCCTCCTCTACTGCGCTGGCACGCATCAACTCTGTCCATGAAATTGGATATTACTGCACGACAAGTTTCGACTTCCATTTGCCCGATAACCCGTCGAATTTCCTCCTTCAAGTCATTGATGTTTCGGGGTTTATTGGGATACACCAATGACTTCAGATGACCCCAAAGAGGAAAGTCACAAGGCGTCAAGTCACACGACCTTGGTAGCCATTGATGGTCGGAATTACGAGAAATGATGCGATCCTGGAACCGTTCACGGAGCAACAACATTGTTTCTCGTGCAGCGTGACAGGTGGCACCATCCCGCTGAAACCACAACTCGTCAATGTCCATTCCATCCAAATGACGCCACAAAAACTCCCTAATCATCGTACGGTATCGGTCTCCATTTACTGTCACGGCTTGTCCTTCTTGATTTTCAAAAAAGTAAGGGCCGATGACACCGCCCGACCAAAAGCCGCACCAAACTGTCACTCGCTGTGCATACATTTCCCTTTCATTAACCACGCGAGGGTTTTCTAAACCCCACATACGGCAGTTCTGTTAATTAACAAAACCGTTTAAGTGGAAGTGCGCCTCATCACTGAAAATGATTTTGTTTGCGAAGGTGTCATCATCCTGCCGTTTTCTCAATACCCAGTCAACAAACTGTCGTCTCTTCTGGTGGTCTGCCACTTTCAAATGTTGCGTCAACTGAATTTTTATACGGGTGATATTGGAGATCGTACCGAAGGATTCTCCGTACAGAAGAACATTGTAAACCCAATTGTTGAGAACGGCGACGTATTGATTTTGCTGGGCTAACAGCCACACTGTCACGAACCAACGCAACGTTCTGCTCAGTTCGGCCAGAACGACGACGTCCAGAACTTTTAAGGTCGACTGTTGAACCCGTCTCAAAAAACTTTTTCATGAGCCTGCGAACTGTTGATTCATTCGGTGCTTCATTACGTCCTAGAGTACCGCGAAGTCGCCTGACAGTAGCCGCATAACTCTCTCCACTCTGGTAAAATGTTTTGACGATTAACACTCGTTGTGCAATAGTAAACTTCTCCATGGTTAGACACAGACTGCGAGAGTACTACACTGCGAACAAGAGAAACTACAACTGAATCGTCAATCGGAATGTTCTCCGAAATAGAAATGAGGTCAAACAATGTTGCCAACCGATAAACAAAAATTTACCAGCCGTTTAAAAACCGGCGCTCTTTTTGAATCACCCTATAGTTACACCCCAACGTAGTCGCTAATGACCTACTGAAGATACAGTTCTGGGACCTGTTTTATTAAATTTTCCTACTGAAGATATAGTTCTGGGACCTGTTTTATTAAATTTTCATACTGAAGATACAGTTCTGGGACCTGTTTTATTAAATTTTTCAGACGAAATATATCATATAAATCCACCAAATTTGTCACAAAAAGTGTACCCTAAAAAATTCAGTATGACCGAATTTCACCAGGGGAACCGAAATCTTTCGCTAGCTGTAACTCGCTAATGAAGTGTTTTCGGGCCTATGTATGTATGTATGAATTTTTTTCATTATTTTGATGAGCGGAATATGCGTGTGAAGTATGGCTGATTGTTCCTGAAACACCCGGTATATAATGTACTTTGAGTAATATCTTGATTTGCTGTAATTTTTTTTTGTTAATTTTTCAGAATATCATTGCCTACGAATATATACCAGCGTTTCTTGGTCAAGAATTACCGCCATATGACGGTTATAAGCTTGATACTCATCCTGGAATCAGCCACGTATTCCAAGGTGCTGCTTTTCGATTCGGTCATACATTGATACCGCCTGGGATTTACCGACGAGATGCAAAGTGTAATTTCCGGAAAACACCGATGGGTAATCCAGCTCTACGATTGTGTTCCCATTGGTGGGATTCAAGTGTTAGTAATTTATCTGTTGGTTTTTTTTATTTTATTGTAGTTTTTACTTTCTCTTGCCGTATATGAATTTATAATGAAGGAAAGTATTGTTTTCATATGGAGTTTTCACCGGAAATAGATGTTTTTAGGCCCCTTGAACCTAAAAAACGTATTTTTAGCGATTGATCTGTGTGTGAACAAAATATCTCAAGAACAGAATATCGTACGAAGTTGAAACTTGGAACTTAATAAAATACCACAAGAGAACCCGATACGTAAATTTTCATAAAAATCTGTCAACCAGAAGTAGTACAATTAAGTAGTACTCGTGCAATTTTTCACTTTTTGCGAGTTTCTTAAAAATGGCTCTTACGATTTTTTTTGTTAAATCGCCTCATTTACTACATTATTTATGCTCTACAAGATAGTGTAAGCGCCATCGTCCTCAAGTCAGGCAGCAAGTGACCTGTTTCACTGACCTTAGCTAAAGCATCCCTAACAGCACCTTCAGGGATATTTAATGTATCCAAGAAGTATTCCCTGCACATATTATACTTGTTCCCTTTGTAAGTTAAAGAATACACGTTTGTTGCCTTTTTTCGTGATTCATGGTCAGTTGTTCTTCTTTTTGGCAGAGCAGTAGTTACTTGATTAATAATAAATTAACGTTGTTGGGCTAGAGAACCTAAACTATGGAATATTTCATAAATTTCTACTCTTCCATCTTCTCGTATAACATTTTTACAATTGTGGTTTACTCGATTTAAATCTGACTATTCGCAAGTATACAATGGTATAAAAATCAAAGATGCATAAAATTCAGCTACAGCAAACTAACGAATCTGCCCATTCGCAAGTTTACAATAGTCACAAAACACACTTCGTGTATTTTCGCAACTTTACAAAGGCTGTATCTCCCTAACCGAACAAGATACATATTCGCAAGTTTACTACAACATGCGCTGGGTTGTATACATCAGTATGCACTGACTAACTCATTTTCGCAAAATTTGCACATTCGCAAGTTTACCATTGGAAGGACGATATCTGCTGAAATTCTTGGGAGGCGTTCTCTCGTGGTAAAAATTATTTTTTTAAGATAGTGGCCTATTTTTTTTTTTTTGTTTTTTTTTTTGGCCTATTATATTATTTTTTAACATAGGGTATTTTAGGGCAAAAGTATATTTATAATTAAGGTTGTAGAAAATTAACAGCTATAATTATTTTTATTTCAAATATTGTTTCTACAGCACTCAGTTTAGCGTCAATTAGTGATTTTCTGTATTTCTCTCATTAAAATCGGTAAAAAACGGGATTTTTTAAGATTGCGGCCTTAGTATGCATTTAATAACAAAAGTTTATATAATCAAGTTATAAAAAATTAAAATTCTACAGCTTTTAATTCAAGCATTTTTTTACGACAGAGCTTAGTTTGGCATCAGTAGTGATTTTTCATATTTTTAATTCTAACAGAGGTTGATTTTCGTTTGCTGTCATTTACTCATGATAAAAATTAGGCTATGTTTTTCATTTTACATTATTTACTGATGACTAAACATAGAATAGATAATTCATTATTTACATTGGCAAGAGAAAGTCGTGTGAGTTTTTCACACCAGATTTTTTCTTTTTTGCTTTACTTTTTTATGGTGTTTAAGGTAGGATGATCGCACAATAATTTTGCAATCGTAAGTTCAGCTGGTGTGGTGTTAGGTTACTGCTCCAAGTACACCACAATGTTGTTCAGTGATGACTCACCAAGTAAATAGAGTAATGTGCATTTCGTCTTCTGCTCGAGGCTCTAACATTCAGGACAGTTTATAAGCTTAAGTTTGTGTAAAATACTGTATGGATTATATAGTGTATAACTCAGCCCGAATCCCACAGGGGTTAGGTGATCAGAATTCACAAGTGGATCAGAACCGTAGAAGTGCGTGCGCTGCGCCCCTGCACTTTACTGTAAGGTGAAATTCGGCCACTAAAAGGGGTTGGATGGATGAGAATAATCTTCTTTTTTATAACCCAAATGTGTGTACGCAGCAATCTGTTCAGTTTAAGAACAAAAAGTAACCCCATGATCCAATGAAATGAAGATGTCACGTATGACGTGTAAATGAAGTGTATCTTATTGACTCAAGCTAACCATTCCTGAGATAATATGGTTAATTGAACCCCAACTATGAAAGTGCACCGGTACCCACTGCCTAGTATTCAAATCTGTATAAAAGTAACTACCTTTACTAGGATTTGAACCAGGAACCTTCGTCTCTGAAAATCAGCTGTTAAACAGCTGACTCACAGCGACAACTTTACCACTAGACCAAACCGGTGGATTGAGATTAAATTTTGTGGCGCTGCACGATTTGTTTTAGGTTTACCGATTGTTTCAAATTTGATTTTGCTTGTTAAAGGTTGAATGTTTTAAAATTTGAAACGTTGAAATTTTGATAGTTGTAAGTTTGAGGTTTGAAGCTGGAAAGTTGGGGAAAGGTGAACTGAGGTTTCAGGTTGAGCCTTCTTAATTTGTACAAAAATTTTGGGTCACCATGGAAAAAAAATTGTCTGAAAATAATTTTTTTCTGAAAACATTTTGTCTGGGAATTTTCAGCCAGAATTTTTTTTCTGGTCAGATTGGTCTGGGAAATTTTCAGACGGACATTTTTTTCTGATCAGATTGGTCCAGTTAATCCAGAAATCTGGATTGACAAGTTAGTATTGCATATAGAATAATTTAATCGACTTGCTTTGTTTATAGTTTATGTTTTGCCCATTAGAGGCAGGTGGAGTATTAAATTATTTGCACATGATCTGCTAAGTCCAGAGCAAAAAATGTAGTTCTGTTTCTTATCACATGGTCAGCCAATTAAGTTTTTTTTTTTGCGCCCTGGAGACTCCAGGAGGAGTATAGGACATGTCAGATATAACACCTGAAATACATATAAGAATCACACAATGTATCACTACTATCAAGAAAGAAATTCTTGTAGGCTATAAAAAGTTTCACCGATCAAGTAATTTTTCAGATTTTTTTTAAAGGAATTCAAATCCTCACAACATTTTAAAAATTGGGGTAATTTATTCATAAATTTTCTCCCTACATAAGTAGGATTTTGTTCAAACAATTTTGTGGAGTGATTAGCCACATAATACTCATTCCTGTTTCTCGTGTTATAATTGTGAACATTGTAATTCTGCATAAAATTATTTCGCCTAACATACATAATCACCTCAAAAATGTAGAGAGAGGGAACTGTAAGCAATTTAAGCTCCTTAAATAGTGGCCTGCATGAGGTTAGCTGGTTAGCTCCCACCATACACTTAATAGCTTTCTTTTGAATTTTAAAAACCCTATTCGTATTACCCATGCTAGAATTACCCCATACTAAGATACCATAACGGATACGAGACAGAATGAGGCCATGATAAGCTGTCATTAGTAATTTTTTATCATTTAATCTGGCAATTTGTTTTAGTGCAAATACCCCAGATGATATTTTACTACAAACTTGATTGGTATAGAAGTCCCAAGACAAAGATCTATCTAGAGATACTCCCAGGAACTTCACTGTTTCTACATGCTGTAAAACTATTATTATGAATAAATACATCCACTTCTCTACTTTCTTTAAAGTTATGTTTATTTTTAAACTGCAAGTACTGACACTTTTTCCCATTAACTGTTAATAACATTTGATTCAAGAACTTTACTACATTACTATGTTAACATGTGTATTTACTTCAAGAGCATCTACCAGTAAACTGTTACTGATTACTGAAGTATCATCAGCAAACAACAAAACTCTGCCATTAGGTATGACTTCTGGTAGCCTATTAATGTACAATAGAAACAGAATGTGTCTATTGTATCTTTGACTTCAAGCTTTCCAGATACAACCTTTGTAAGTTTCCCTCTAACAACCCTAGTTAACTCCACACACTGTAATCTATTAATAAGGTAAGATTGAAACCATTTCAATTCTATATCCTTAACGCCTAATGACTCTAGTGTTTTCAATAAAATTTCATGATCAACACAATCGAAAGCTTTACTCAGATCCAGAAACACTGCCAATGCTTTCTCCCCGGCATCCAATATATCAACTACTTGCTCCACAAGTGAAGCAATTGCAGTTTTAGTTGATCTACCTTTTTGGAAACCATGCTGATCCTCTGAGATGATTAGGTTTTCAGTCAAGAAACTGATTAACCTAATAAATACTACGTTTTCAAAAATTTTACTGATTGTGTTTAAAATACTTACGGGCCTATAATTTTCAACTAACTGGCTATCTCCATTCTTAAATATAGGCAATATTTTAGCCTCCTTCAGTTTGTTTGGAAATACACCTGCTTCGAGTGAGAAGTTAATCAAATGAAGGAGAGGAGTAATTAAAAGATGTTTACATTCTTTAACAATTATACTAGAAATCCAATCTAACCCACATGTTTTCTTACTTTTCAAACTATCAATAACTGATTCTAATTCCTCACTTGAAACTAGGCTAAATAAGAATTGATTTACTACCTTGTTACCTTTTGGATCATAACATCCCACTGTTTCCCTAATCTGTTGTTTAAGTTTTAAAGCTACTTCCTGGTAATATTTGTTAAAATAATTACAAATTTCTACACCATTCTCAATTAGTTCATTGTTTTTGTTAACAATATTAGTTACTATGTCAGTAAAACTTTTGTTGCTAACTACACCTCGATTCTTATTTATTATTTCCCACATTGCTGAGTTTAAATTTGGTGATTTATGAAGGACTTCAGCAGTTTTTTTGCATTTAGCTCTCTGGACTTCTCTGGCATAATGTTTTTTTAATAGTTTTGTACCTTTGTTCGTTAAAGGTAGTCCTATGTGATAGAAAATCTGAGTATGCATCTCTAACTTCAGACCTCGTTTTCAAAATTTCCCCTGTGACCCACTCATCTGTTTCACTGACAATATTATTTACATCTTTCTTTTTAATTGGACAACTATTATTATAATGAAATTTTAATGTTTCAATAAAATTATGATATTTCTGATTAATGTCAGAAGAATTGAAAACAGTCTTCCAATCATCTTTGGATAAACTGTGTTACAAACAATTAATATTCCCTTGGTCTTCCTGCCTAAATTCTTTAATAATTTTTTGATTTAGGACATGACTACCTAAATCCTGAATCTCTAATACTTGGTAGCCGTGATCAGAGAGCTCTGAACCCCTTAACCTAACCTGACAACTCTCCATATTTGTTAAAATATTATCTACTATGGTTTGTGAGTGACTAGTAATTCTTGTATAACCTTTAACTTTTATATCAAGATTGTTCATCTCCACAATATCCCTAAACTCTTCAGCCATTTTATTTTGAACAGCAAGATTTACATTAAAATCACCCAAAACTACCACTTTTACATATCGTTCTGTTAAAACTTCCAGTAGTTCACTGAACGATGAACAAAACTGACCCCAATCACCATTAGGGGACCTATAAACACCCACCACAGCCATTTTCCCCCTCTTTTCTATCCTATCTTCTACCCCAGCTACTTCAATAACCATTTCCTGAGAAAAATGTTCTAAATAAGGTAAGTTACGAGTGTCAAGTTTCTTACTTGAATTAGCTAATATACAAACCCCACCACTTTTGTGCATTTTCCTACAATATGAAGCAATAATAGAAAACCCTGACTGAAGAATGTGACTGAACAACTTAAGAAAAGAAGCGGTAGAGTTGTGAAAGACACTAGTCACAGTTATCTCCTCTTAGATTAATGAATTTTGTCATTATACAGCCAGACCCTGTGGTGAATGTAGTGAAAGTGTCATTTCCAGGGTGGAAAGTAGATGCTTTCTAAAGGACCTGGCATGTTGATAAGCATAGTTTTCCACTCAGTGAGGAAGCCAGAGATAAACCACGTCACTCCTTGTTTTACTTAAAGCCTCTAGAGGTTCAAACCAGTCTTTCGACTGATGACCTAAACACCAAGATTCTTTATAGAATAATTACAGATTTTCTGTTTATGTTTAATTTAGGATGTAATGCATGATACTACATTAGAAGAACTGATGATGGGGATGGCATCACAATTAGCTGAACGTGAAGATACAATATTATGTAGTGATGTACGTAATAAATTGTTTGGACCAAATGAATTCTCTCGTAGAGATCTTGGAGCATTAAATATCATGCGTGGTAGAGATACAGGAATACCTGATTATAATACTGTAAGTATAATATTGTAACATCTACTCCCAGGTTCTTTTGGGATTCGGTTACGTTTTGAACACCGTAATTCTTTTGCAATCAGTATTTTTTAAATGTACTACCATTGTTAATTTTTTTTTTAATGCAAAAGGGATGAATGAATAGTGGAATATATCTGGTGCACAATAACTACATTTCAATTGTTACAAGCTGTTAACTCTGAGTACAGTGTTGCCAACTGATATGTTAGGAGACATAAAATTTACCTATGCATTACTTCTAGCTTCCTTATGTTGCGTCGTTTTTGAAACTCTTGTTATTTTATAATAAGGTTTTCCATTGTGTTGGTGTTAATAGGTCAGCTGAAAGAGTAAACATGAAGGACAACACCAGTACACAAGTTGCTATCCAAAATTTCCAGGAATCAGAGGATTATAATAAAAGTAATCATTTTTAATAACAAATTTATTGACCTCTGTCAAATTAGCCACCTTTCACATCAATGCAGTGTTTTCAACAATTCTCCCACGATTGGAAGCACTTCTGGAATTTAAGTGTAGTTGTTAGCGCCTTCAGAAACTCCTGCGATTCTGCTTGTATTTCTCCCACGGTATTGAATCGACGTCCCTTCAGCTTGGATTTCATCTTTGGAAGTATGAAAAAGTCACTCTGTGCTAGATCCAGTGAGTACGGTGGGTGGGAAATGACGGCCATTTTGTTTTTGGCCAAAAACTCGCATACCATTAACGAATTGTGTGCGGATACACTGTCATGTGTTAGCAGTCGTGGATAAACTTTACTGCAATTCTTCTCATGGTCAGTTCATCAGACAAAATACATCGGCAAGTCTTGACAACAATTGTGTAGCATCTACCACGTCATTGATGGTTTAACTTCATCCTGCAGGATGATTTCACGAACTTTGGCAATGTTTTTTGGAGTGATGCAAGAAGATGGTCTTCTTGAACGCTCATCATCTTCAACAGAATTACGATCGTCCTTAAAACATTCCATTCAAAAGTCTGTGATTTGCTAACGTCCTAGATTTGATACATTAGGGATATTTCACCAAATACTTCAAACAGCATTTCATGGGTCTCGGTAGTTGTTTTTCCCGAATTGTAACAAAACTTGATACAAATTCTCTGCTCTTCAACCGGGAGTCATAACAAAACTCACAGAACTGTCAAAACACTACTGTAAACAAAAGTTGCCTGCCAGGCTATAGTTTTTGCTTGACAATGCCCTGTGGCACACTGATAGCTAACGATTCATTAATGATTCACCTAGCAGCTGAACTTCGTACTATGACTAGTTCGCATGTTTCATTCAAATTCCTGGGACTTCTGGATTGCACCTCATATTATTATTATTATTATTATTATTATTATTATTATTATTATTATTATAACATTGAGTGCGTGACGTAGAATGTTAGAAGTTCTGTGCATTTACAACATTGTACATTCTCAGGTTGGTATTTCAGCTCTCTCAAGGATATTTCTGAGGGTACCTCGCACAACTTCAAGAAAACTTCAAGAAATTTCACGTTGTTTGCTGGTTTCACAAGAAGTAAAGTAACTCCTACTAACAGATGCATAGCAACAGTAAATGATTAAATGGAGTGGCTCATTTGTTTCTTAGAGATTACAGAATTAAGGAGAAATTATACAAAATACTGTGAAAGAAGATTATAAATATTATGTAGTGTTTTTGTAATCTTTTGTGTTTGATGTTCTTTGTGTTCTGTGTGATGTATGATGGGCTTAGCAGCTGACTGTTTGTGGTGAAAGAAAAGAAAATGACAATGAAAAGAATAAATAAAATGGTGCAGTATATGTACGTTATTCTTTTGCTGTTCTACTGTACCACCTCGCATCCTTGCAACGAGCAATAATAGTGGGTTATGATGGTGGGGAGTAGGGGAGTTTGGGAGCCCCAAAAATTAAAATTAAATGGTTATTAAAAAACAATCCCTTTCGTGAGACGACACGTCTCATGGCTGGTGGCAGTTTTTAAAGAAGCTTACATTTGACCTATGGCAAAAACCATTAGTGATTTCTGTATCTACTCTTTAAGAGGAATCAAATAACACTATATTTGTTTCCAAATTCCAACTTTAATTTGTTAACTTCCAGTTTTGGGCTACTTCCAGTCGAAACCGGAACTTCAAACCCAATCCAGGCCCACTAACTTTTTGTGTAGATTACGAATCTGAAAACTGTGTTGCTATCTCTTGTAGTTTTTGACGTCTGGGTGTGACAAACAGATGGACATAGAAAAATAATAGATGACAATGTTAAAAATTGCTACCAAAACACATTTACGGAATTATAAAAATATTGTTTTACTTTCACAGGTTAGACATTGTTTCCGATTACCGAAACGTAAATCTTGGCAAGAAATCAATCCAGATTTGTTCAATCAAAGACCGGAATTACTAGAAGCGTTAACATCTGCCTATGGTGGTGATGTAGACAATATAGATTTGTATATAGGTGGGATGTTAGAGTCGCATGGAGGTCCTGGTGAATTATTTACTCTCATTATTATGGAACAGTTTATTAGGATACGTTCTGCTGATCGTTTTTGGTTTGAGAATACAGATAATGGGTGAGTAATTTTTATTTTCTATCAGTATTGTCTAGTAAAATTTAATTTGTAAGTAACATTGAAATATGGACCTCTCAACATATTGTTGAAGCATGTAAAAGTTTTCATCACATTTAGGGCGACATTGCCAATTGTTATGTCTGTTTATGAGTTGTGGCAATTAAATAACAAGACTGGAGCTACAAAACATTTTATTGATCACCAATTACATTATGTTTATCCTCTTTAATCTATACTCCTTGCTAATCCCTACGACACTCCATACAAATTTCCAATTGTTGAAAGCAGTGCTGGAAGTCTGCTTCTGTCAGCTTGTTAAGAACCTTCATTGCATTTGCTTTCACTGCTTCCACACTGTCAAATCTTGTCCCCTTAAGCTCTAATTTTACCGTAGGAAATTAAAAAAAGTCATGGGGGCCAGGTTGGGTGAGTATGGTGGGTAGTCCAACACAGTGATGCCATATTTTGCAAAGAACTTCTTCATGGACATGGTGGAATGGGATATAGCGCATTGTCTGTGTGAAGCATCCAGAAATTAGCTTTTCCATCAATCGGGTCTTTATTTTCTTACTTTTTCACGAAGGGTAATCAGAACCTGGATGTAATAATGTTGATTGACTTTCTGACCTTCGGGGACCCTGAATGTAAACAATTCCATGCTTATAAAAAGGTTATCTTCCAACATTTGTATAAAACATGTTTTACACGAATGTTGGAAGATACAGCGTCTTCTATATTTAAAAAAAAATTAGTTTCAGTTTTGTATACTCTGATGATAGTGGATCAACTGAGACATGTTAGTAGAAAGTAGGATTATATAGAAAAAAGTAAAAAACAAGCAATATAGCAGCTGTAACAAGTCAATAAAAAATTAAATATTTTTACAATAGGATTGAATGTACTTATAAAAGTATGTAGTAATAATAAATTTGTGAAATGAATTGGTAAGTAGTGAAGTTACCATAGCGTTAATGACTTATCAGTTTTATGTTTCCTAGATACCATTTTAGTTATTTTCTCAGAAATTTTTTTACAATACTGTCCTACTAAGAAAGAAGGCAGTAAGTGCATGAAGCTAAAGTGTGGGAAAATGGCTTTAAAGTATTTTCAACAGCTGTAACACAGTTATTAATATAACATATGATTTTATGATGTATGGTAAAAAGGGAAGTGTTTTAACTTTTTTTAAGGAAAAAAACTAAAAATATTTAGTTACAACAATTAGAAATGCAGATACTTTTTTTTGCTTAGTAAGCTTACCTAGTTGTAAAAGATTATTAAAGAAGAATATTAAGATTAAGATTATTAAGGCTTTTATACATAGTACACAAATATCAGCTGCTGCACTAAAAATACTTGCAATCAGCTGATTTTCAATTACAGTGAAAGAGTGAGAAGTGAATCATTAATAATATTAATAGTGTTGTTCTTGTTGAACTATTAGTTGTAATTAAAGCCTGTTTTGAATTTAATGTGGTAAAGTAAACTGCAACCGTTTAACTATTTTGCTTATTTTCATTTAAATGTTCAAAACATTTCTTATCAACAATCTGATAAAAATTGTTTTCTCATTAAGTAAAAAGTGAGAAAGATGAATGAACAAAATTATTCACATAAATCAAGATCTGGTATATTATTTGAACTGTTAGGATTAAAAGTACAAAATCATAAAGTAAGATTTATATTCAATTCGTGTTTGTAAAATCTTGTCTGTTATAATTTTTGTTATAGTTTTTAAAATAAGTAAATTACATGGACTAATTTTAATATAACACAGTAATGTATTTTTTTAATAAATGTAAAATAGTTCCTTATCTTGATTATATCATTATGATTTAAACAATGTTCATTTATTTTCCTATTCAGTACTGTACAATATTTTTAATTTATTAAAATTTTCTAAAAATACAAGGAATTATTTCTTGCTTTTAGTTGTTTATTTAATTAACCAGAAAGAAAGAAGGGTTGAGTAAGATGTACCAAGTGACAGGAGTTAAGGCGTTCTTTCTTAGGAAGCAGGAGATAAGGTTCTTTGGTCCTATTGCTGTTCAAATTTTACAAAGAAAATAGGCCTCAACTCCATTTTTGTGTGTAATTTAGGAAAATTTTGTTATAAAAATGTGTGGAAATGAAATTTTGGGCCAGAAAATGTATTCCTGTGTTATTTCAGTTAAAAATTTGGCAAAAATATGAAAGTGCTGAATAAAAACGCGTTTTCTTCAATACTGAAAAATTTTGTCAAGTGGAGTTGAGGCATTCTTTCTAAACAGGGCAGCATACTGCTATTTTTCTTAGCTTTTGTTGGTACCCAACTGCACTATTAAGTGTTACACTTAAACGCCATATCAAAAAATACACAGTACCGTGCGGTGAAAACTGGTCACAGTTTTAGTCTTCATGGTAGCAACGGTCAAGCATGTTTACATAGTAAATAACCAGATTGTTTATTTAGTAGAATTTTTTTTTTGTTTAACGTCTGACCATTTTGCAATTACTGCTAATGCAGACGGTTTACTTTTTTACGGTTTAAAACATTTACGTTTAAATAACCTTGTACTACCGTTGTAAAGTACAATAGTACAAACAATGGAAGTTATAGTAATTCCTAACTACTGTAACTTACAGAACTAAGGTAAAATCCATTAACTGGTGTTTGGGAAAATCCCATTGTTAAAAGTAATTAAATTAGATTAGTAGTTAGACAATAAATTGTAAATATAGCCAACTGCCAATCATCTGATACGGGTTAGTATTCATAAGGCGGTGTATTTCCCCCTCTCTATTTTTGGGCCTTTCTTTCACCTGCCAAATTACAGCCAGTCATTGGGATGGTTCTCCTTCCTTTTGGCCCTCTAGTTAGGTTGAATGAGGTTGGTAGGAGAGGGAGGCTTGTCGACCAGAGTTTTCCTGATTTCGGATATCTGAAACAGAAATCAGTTCCATTGGGAATTCAGCTTGGAAGAGTTGGTTAAAAAGGAGAAATTATTTGATGAGGTGATCAGGAGAACTAGGAGAAGAAGAAGAAGAAGAAGAAATAGGAGAGATATTTAGTTTGAGGTAAATTCATTTCATGTGTATTAAGGCGTTTTTAAGTTTTGTATTTTAATAAAGTAATGGCAGAAACAGGTTGGCTATATTTAAAATAGGTTAGGGTTATTTAACAATAAGTTTGTTAGTAATTGAAGCATTAAATGTTTTAGTTGAATGCAAAGAAACATAGTTTTATTTAATTTTCTCAAACTCTACTGCTAGAGCTGGCGCCCAATATTATTATTTTTTTAAATCCATATTCAAGAATTTGCCCACTGGTCAATATTTAAGGTGGTGCAACCTTTAACTTTTATAACTGATGAACTTTTATGACTAATCGACAGTGATATATTCAAAGCAGTAAATGAATTGAGTATCAAATTCTTTTAGGTAAAAAAGCAGTATCTGTAGCATACTAAGAAAGAAGGCCACTAAGAAACCACAGTGCAGATACTGCATTTTTCCGTAGTATCTTTATATACTGCTCTTTTCCTTTGTAAGCTTGGCAAAAACATGTAGATACTGCCTCTGAATTATTCAATATCTAAGTAACTGTTGTAGATACGGCTTTTGTAGTTAGTTCACTGGATTCTTCGTGGTCCAAAACATAAGAATAGATATAAAAAACTCAAAATCGAGAAGTTTGCGGTTACTGCCTTTTTTCTTAACAGGGCAGAATATACTCATGCATATTTGTTTATTACATAGGATGTTCACTGCGGAAGAAATAGAAAATATTCGAAAAATCAAATTGTGGGATATTATAGTAAATTCTACAGATATACCACCCGAAACTCTTCAGAAAGATGTTTTCTTTTGGTCGGAAGGAGACCCATGTCCTCAACCTGCGCAATTAAATACTTCACAATTAGAACCATGTTCTTATCTAAAGGGATACGATTATTTTGAGGTAATTATCATACTATAGTTTAATGTATTTTATTAATAAAAAAATCTAAAGTACAATAAATGTAAGAATCCATTCATTATGTATTACAAAGTGGCTTCAGATAGAAAAAATGTTTGTTCACCTCCAACTTACAATGAAAATTTTGAAAAACATCGACTAAAAACCTTACAGAATTTAGTTAAAAAGTTTTAATGACAAGTCAGTGTTAAATCTATATATATCGTGATTCTTAACAAATTTGATGTACAGGGAAATTAATATTGGACAATGTACTGTCAACATTAATCTTATTATAAGGATGTAACCTTATTTTTATTACTCTAGTTGTTTGGAAACAGTATAAAAATGAGGATCCAAAAGACTTTAATAACTAATAATATAATTTATTAATAAAAAGACAAAATGTTATTCATTTTTTATATAGTAGCTCTATTGTTGTCTGATCAATAGGCATGGGTGTAAAGTGGTCAGTTTATTTTTTACTTCCTCTTGCCTATATGAATATACAATAGGAAGGGAAGTATTGTTTTCATGTTGATTTTTCAAAATTGAATTTTCACTGGATATACATGTTTTCAGACCCCCTGAACCCAAAAAACATTTATTTAAAGATTGGTCTGTGTGTGTATGCACACGCATGCGTGCTTGTGAACAGAATATATCAGGAACAGAACATCCTACGAACTTGAAACTTGAAACTTTTAAGTTAGGTACTACTACTGGACCTGACATAAACATTTTCATCAAAATCTGTCAATCGGAAGTAGCAGTTTATCGTGTCATTTTTCATTTTTTTGCGATTCTCTCA
Organism: Catonia carolina; assembly: GCA_035578175.1. NCBI lineage: Eukaryota > Metazoa > Arthropoda > Insecta > Hemiptera > Achilidae > Catonia > Catonia carolina. The sequence goes on along the minus strand of JAQMRL010000012.1, from coordinate 8,683,898 downwards.
AAAAATGGCTCCTACAATTTTTTTTAAATCGCTTCATTAACTAAATTTTTTATGTTCTACAAGATAGGGTAGGCGCCATGTCTGCTGAAATTCTTGGGAGGCTGTTTTCTCATAAAAAAATTGTTTTTTTAAGATTGCGGCTTTAATATCCATTTTAGCACAAAAATATTTATTAAAAGTTGTAGAGAATTTAAAATCCTACAACTTTTATTTCAAACTTTTTTTGTATAACGCTTAGTTTAGTGGTAATTAGTAATTTTCTGTTTTTTTTTCATGAAAATCTGTAAAAAAAATCGATTTATAAAAATTTCAGCCCTAGTATGCCTTTTATGACAAAAGTATATATAGCCAACTGTATTTTTAAGCCAAACTGAGGTTAGTTTTGTTTGTTTATTTCGAATGTTTCATTACTAATGTTAGGTTAGTGTTCATTATTTGCATTGGCAAGAGAAAGTCGTGTGAGTGTTTCACATCTGATTCTTATTTTTTATATTACCATATAAGAGGCGGTGAGTTCAAATCCTACAAATTAATTTTTTTTAAATTTTTGTTTCTTTTTTTTGGTTTGTTTTTTTTTTTTAATTTTGATCATTGATTAGGCCTATTATTAATTTACTAATGAAAAATTTTTGAAATTATAATTAATTTTAACTTGTTAAATTTATTTTTTTATTTACTTAAGTTAAGTATAAAGATAACAAATTATTTAATAATATTTTTAATAAACTTATACAAAAAAATTTTAAATAGTGTGTGGGATTCGAACTCACTGCCTCTTATACGGTAATATCAACAGTAAAATATCAACAGTCCACTATATACGTGCGGCTGATGTTCATACAACAACGGATGTGAAATTTTTCCTTATGTAATTACCATGCTATATCAAAATTTAATAACATTTTTGTCTTTTATTAATAATTAAATTATTAGCTATTAAAATCTTTTGTAGACTCATTTTTATTCTGTTTCCAAACAACTGGAGTAATAAAAATAAGATTACATCCTTGTAATCAGGTTAATGTTGACAGAACACTGTCCAATGTTAATTTCCTTGTACCTCATATTTGTTGGGAAGCATGGTGTATATATTATAATATAATATCTCTATATATTGTCTATGTATTATATAGACTGTATATTTGTGGGAAAGCCCTCACTGACTGACTGACTCGTTCATCACTAATTCTCCTACTTGCACAATAGCTAGATAGCTAAAATTTGGAGGCAATATTCCCATTAGAGTAAATAGAAAAGTTAAACATAAACAATTTTGACATTCCACTGTTAAGGAGTTGTAAAGAGAGTTCATATCTTAGACTTAAATTTAATAATTGGTCCGGGATGGTATACAAGAATAATATATGCAGTTATCTTTCAACAGGGCAGTGAGTTAGCGTACGTTTATGCTTGCGTATTTTTGGGATTTGTCCCGCTTATATGTGGTGGAGCTGGTTATGGTGTGATTAAACTTCAAAATAAACGGAGGAGGCAGTTACGGATGAAACAAGAAGAATTACGGAGCGGAAATAAAGGAGGTGCTACAACTGTTGATAAAATGGCTGTCAGGTATTTTAATAATTTTTTTTCTTAAAACTTTACACATTACTGTGAATATCAATTGAATTGGTTGTTAATGGAAAAAGAGTAATATAATACAAAGTTCAGCTAAAAGAAACCGGCATGAAAAAGTATTGTTTTCATGTCAATTTTTCAAAATTGAGTTTTTCACAATTTTTTATATCAAGAACAGAATAGCATACAAAGTTGAAACGTAGAAGTTTAATTAGGTCACAAAGGGGACCTAACGTGAAAATTTTAATCAAAATCAGTCAACTGGAAGTAGCAGTGTTTATTCATGCGATTTTTAACTTTTTTGTGATTTTATCAAAACTAGCTTCTACAATTGTTTTTTAAATCGCCTCATTTACTACCTTTTTAAGCTCTACAAGATAGGGTAAGTGCTATGTCTGCTGAAATTTGTGGGAGGACTACTCCTATGGTGAGAAATAATTTTTTAAAGATTGCAGCCTTAATTTACATTTAAGGATAAAAGTGTAAATTAAAGTTGTAGGGAATAAAAACGCCCAACTTTTACTTAAAACATTTTTTTCTATAATGCCTAGTTTAGTTTTGTTTAGTGATTTTCTGGTTTTGCTCATATAAATTAGAAAAAAACCTGAATTTTTTTAAGATTGAGGCCTTAGTATACTACATTTAATGACAAGAGTGTATATAATCGAAGTATTTATAGAAAACTAGAAAACTTTAAAAATTTGTTTTCTATAGAGCCTAATTTAATGTCAATTTGGCCTAGTGATTTTCTGTATTTTTAAGTCCTACGAAGGTTGATTTTCATTTCAGGAACTAGAATCAGTTATCGATAGCTTAAAAAGTAAGAAAACAGTAGGGTTAGATGGGATCTCAAGTATTGTTGTTAAAAAATGTAAAAAGTTTTTATTAACACCTCTCCTTCATCTAATTAACTTCTCCCTGGAAAGAGGTGTATTTCCAAAACAACTGAAGGAAGGTAAAATATTGCCTGTGTTTAAGAATGGCAATACCCAAGTAGTTGAAAATTATAGGCCCATAAGTATATTAAACACTATTAGCAAAATTTTTGAAAAGGTAGTGTTCATTAGGTTAATCAATTTTTTGACTGAAAACCTTATCATCTCAAAAGATCAGCATGGTTTCCAAAAGGGTAAGTCAACCAAAACTGCTATTGTCTCACTTTTTGAGCAGATAGTTGATATATTGGATGCAGGAGAGAAAGCCTTAGCTGTGTTTTTAGATCTCAGTAAAGCTTTCGACTGTGTTGATCATGAAGTTTTGTTGAAAATGTTAGAGTCATTAGGTATTAGGGACGTAGAACTTAAATGGTTTCAGTCTTATCTGGTAGGTAGAGTACAGTGTGTAGAAATAACTAGAGTAGTTAGGGGGAAACTTACAAAAATTTTGTCTGAAAAGCTTGATGTCAAAGCTGGTGTTCCACAGGGGTCAATTTTAGGTCCCATTTTGTTTTTGTTGTATATAAATAGATTACCAGATATCTTACCCAACAGTAAAGCTTTATTGTTTGCTGATGATACTTCAATCATAAACAAAAGTTTACTGGTAGATAGTCTCGAAGTGAACACACAGATTAGCGTAGAATCTGTAGTCCAATTTCTGAATGAATTAATGTTAACAGTTAATGGGGGAAGTGTCAGTTCTTACAGTTCAAAAACAAACACAACGTAAGGGAAAACAGAGAAGTGGATGTCTTGATACAAAATAATATCCTAGATCATGTGCAAACAGTGAAGTTTCTAGGAGTGTCACTAGATAGGACCCTATCGTGGGATTATTACACCGATCAAATTTGTAGTAAAATATCATCTGGGGTATTTGCATTAAAACAAGTTGCCAGATTAAATGATAAAAAATTGCTTATAGCAGCTTATCATGGTTTAATTTTATCTCATATCAGGTATGCCATATTAGTATGGGGTAATTCATCACAGGGTAACATGGAAAGAGTTTTTAAAATACAGAAAAAAGCTATTAGGTGTATGATGGGAGTCAACCACCTTACCTCATGCAGATCACTATTTAAAGAGCTGCAATTGCTCACGGTTCCTTCTTTGTACATTTTTGAAGTGATAATGTACGTAAAGAAAAATACCTTTTTACAGAATTTAGATGTTCACAACCACTACACAAGAAACAGAATCGATTATTATGTTGCTAATCACAACACTAAATTGTTTGAACAAAAACCAACTTATGCAGGTAGAAAATACATCAATAAATTGCCTCAAGGTTTAAAAAGTTGTGACAATTTAAGTCATTTTAAAAAAAAGCTAAAACAATATTTGATTGATGAAACATTTTACAGTGTGCACGAATTCCTTTCTAAATAGTTTTGGTATTTAACTTTAATTAAACAAATATTGTGTACAATTTTATACAAAGGGGTTCTTGACAAGCCTGCTGAGTTGAGCAGTAGTAGGGTGAAATTATTGGTAAGTGTTGAATTTATCATTGTGTTTGATTTATTTTTATTATTTATTGTGTGTGATATTTAATTTAATACGGTTCATGACAAGCATACTGAAGTAAGCAGTAGCAAAAACAAATTTTGGTGGTAAGTAGTAAATTTATCACATTGGTGATAAACTTTCAGTTCATCAAATTTACCTTGACATGTCCTATACTCCCTTTGGAGTCTCCAGGATGCAAGTAGCAAAAAAAAAAAAAAAAAAAAAAAAAAAATTTAACATCATTCACTCATGATTTAAACTAGATTATATTTTTCATTTTACATTGTTTATTCATGATTAAATGTATCGTTTTTTACTTTCTTTTGCCTATATGAATATATAGGAAGAAAAGTAGGTATTGTTTTCATGTCGATTTTTCGAAATCGAGTTTTCATCGGATCTACACGTTTTCAGACCCCCTGAACCCAAAAACATGTTTTTAGCGATCGGTGTGTGTGTGTGTGTGTGTGTGTGCGCGCGCGTGCGTGCGTGCGTGTGTGTGTGTGAACAGAATATCTCAAGAACGGAACATCGTACGAACTTCAAACTTGAAACTTAAGTTACATACCACTACCGGACCCGACACGAACATTTTCATCAAAATCGTTCAACCGGAAGTAGTTTATTCATGTAATTTTTCACTTTTTTGGGATTTTCTCAAAAACTGGTCCTACGATTTTTTCTTTAAAATCGCCTGGTTTACTCAATTTTTTATTCTCTACAAGACAGGGTAGGCGCCATGTTTGCTGAAATTCTCGGTGAAGCGTTTTTCACGAAAAGAAATGGTTTTTTTAAGATTGCGGTGTTAATATGCATTTTAGCGCAAAAATGTATATAATTAAAGTTGTAGAGAATTTAAAAATCTATAACTTTTGTTTCAAACATTTTTTTGTATAACGCTTAGTTTAGCGGTAATTAGCAATTTTCTGTTTTTTTCTCACGAAAACGTGTGAAAAATTTATTTTTTTAAGATTTCAGCCTTAGTATGCATTTTTCGACAAAAGTGTCTATAATCAAATTTATAGGAAATTAAAAGATGTACAACTTTTATTTATAGCATTTTTCTCTACAGAGCCTAGTTTAGCGTGAAAGAATGATTATCCGTATTTTTATGCCAAACTGAGGTCGATTTTCATTTTGTGTCTTTCACTCATGATTAAAATAAGTTTATGTTTATTGAGGTTAGTTTTTTGTTTATTTCTAATGTTTTATTACTAATGTAAGGTTGTTGTTGTTTAGGTCATCAGCCAAAAGGCTGGTTTGAATCTGTAGAGGTTTTACTAAGTAAATCGAGGAGTGAGGTGGTTTACCATTGCCTTCCTCACTGAGTGAAAAAGTACACTTATCAGCATGCCAGGCCCTCTGAAAAGCATATATTTTCCACTCTGCAAATGACACTTTCACTTCATCCACCCCAGGGTCTGGCTGTATAATGAAATCCATTACTTTCAGACGAGATAACTCTGATAAGTGTCTTTTACACCTCTACCTCTTCTGTCTTAAATGATTCAGTCATTTAATTGGCTGATCATGTGATAAGAAACAGAACTATTTATTTTAGCCCTGAAACTAACAGATTGAGTGTAAATAATTTGACACTCCACCTGTCTGTTATGGGCAAAATGTAAGGTTATATCGTTTAAATTATTTGCATTGGCAAGAAAAAGTTGTGTGAGTGTTTCACACCAGATTTTTTACTTTCTCTTGCCTATATGAATATATAGGAAGGAAAGTATTGTTTTCATGTCGATTTTTCGAAATCGAGTTTTCACCGGATCTACACGTTTTCAGACCCCCTGAACCCAAAAAACATATTTTTAGCGATTGGTCTGTGTGTGAACAGAATATCTCAAGAACGAAAAATCGTACGAACTTGAAACTTGAAACTTAAATTATATACCACTACCGGACACGACACGAACATTTTAATCAAAATCGGTCAACCGGAAGTAGTAGTTTATTCGTATAATTTTTCATTTTTTTGCGATTTTCTCAAAAACTGGTCCTACGATTTTTTTAAAAAATCCCTGGTTTACTCAATTTTTTATTCTCTACAAGATAGGGTAGGCGTCATGTTTCCTGAAATTCTTGGTGAGGCTGTTTTCACGTAAAAAAATACTTTTTTTAAGATTTCGGCTTTAATATGCATTTTAGGGCAAAAATTTATATAACAAAAGTTGTAGAGAATTTAAAATTCTACAACTTTTATTTCAAACATTTTTTTGTATAATGCTTAGTTTAGCGGTAATTAGCATTTTTCTGTTTTTTTCTCACGAAAACGTGTGAAAATCGATTTTTTTAAGATTTCGGCCTTAGAATGCATTTTACGATAAAAGTGTATATAATCAAATTTATAGGAAATTAAAAGATCTACTACTTTAATTAAAGCATTTTTCTTTACAGAGCCTGGTTTAGCGTGAAAGAGTGATTTTCCATATTTTTAAGCTAAACCGAGTTGATTTTCATTTTGCGTCTTTCACTCCTGATTAAAATTAGGTTATGTTATTAAAGTTAGGTTTTTGTTTATTTCTAATGTTTTATTAATAATGTAAGGTTTATTGTAATTGCATTGGCAAGAGAAAGTTGTGTGAGTGTTTCACACCAGATTTTTTACTTTCTCTTGCCCATATGAATATATAGGAAGGAAAGTATTGTTTTCATGTCGATTTTTCGAAATCGAGTTTTCACCGGATCTACACGTTTTCAGTCCCCCTGAACCCAAAAACATGTTTTTAGCGATTAGTCTGTGTGTGTGTGTGTGTGTGTGTGTGTGTGTGTGTGAACAGAATATCTCAAGAACGGAACATCGTACGAACTTCAAACTTGAAACTTTAAGTTACATACCACTACCGGACCCGACACGAACATTTTCATCAAAATCGGTCAACCGGAAGTAGTAGTTTATTCGTGTAATTTTTCACTTTTTTTCGATTTTCTTAAAAACTGGTCCTACGATTTTTTTTCAAATCGCCTGATTTACTAAATTTTTTATGCTCTACAAGATAGGGTAGGCGCAATGTTTGTGAAATTCTCGGTGAGGCCGTGTTCACGTAAAAACATTGTTTTTTTAAGATTACGGCTTTAATATGCATTTTAGCGCAAAAATTTATGTAATGAAAGTTGTAGAGAATTTAAAATCCTACAACTTTTATTTCAAACATTTTTTGTATAATGCTTAGTTTAGCAGTAATTAGCGATTTTCTGTTTTTTTCTCACGAAAACGTGTGAAAAATCGATTTTTTTTAAGATTTCGGCCTTAGTTATGCATTTTACGACAAAAGGTTATATAATCAAATTTATAAGAAATTAAAAGATCTACAACTTTTATTTAGAGCATTTTTGTCTACAGAGTCTAGTTTAGCGTAAAAGTGTAATTTTCCGTATTTTTATGCCAAACTTAGGTCGATTTTCATTTTGCATCTGTCAGTTTATGTTTTTTGAGGTTAGTTTTTGTTTATTTCTAATGTTTTATTACTAATGTTAGGTTATATTGTTTAAATTATTTGCATTGGCAAGAGAAAGTTGTGTGAGTGTTTCAAACCAGATATTTTTTTCTTTAATTCTTTATTTACAACTGTAAAATTTTACAACAAGCAAATGTGATGATTATGATAATAATGTAAATGACATGATAGCCATGAGAGGGGTAGGGCCCCCATTGGTGCCTCCCCAAGAGTGAAATTTGTATATCAAATTAGCAGGTCTCTACTCCAGCGTCTTTTACGGCGTCTAGGGGGATTATCAGGTAAATGGAAAGTGGAAAGTGAATGCACCAATGGGTTCTCATGTTCGCATTTAAATATGCATTTTAGCACAAAAATTTATGTAATAAAAAATGTAGAAAATTTAAAATCCTACAACTTTTTATTTCAAACATTTTTTTGTATAACGCTTAGTTTCGCGGTAATTCACGGTTTCCTGTTTTTTCCTCACGAAAACGTGTGGAAAATCAATTTTTTTAAGATTTCGGCGTTGGTTTGCATTTAACTACAAAGTGTATACAATCAAATTTATAGGAAATTAAAAGATCTACAGTTTTTATTTAAAGCGTTTTTCTCTACAGAACCTAGTTTAGCGTGAGAGAGTGATTTTCCCTATTTTAAAGCCAAACTGAGGTCGTTTTTAATTTTTCGTCTTTCACTCATGATTGAAATACGTTATATTTTTTGAGGTTAGTTTTTTGTTTGTTTCTAATGTTTTATTACTAATGTTAGGTTATATTGGTTATTATTTGCATTGGCAAGAGAAAGTTGTGTGAGTGTTTCACACCAATTTTTTGATTTTGCGGCCATTATTTGCTCTGTTTTGATGATCTTGTTTTGTTTTTATCTTTTAACATCAACTGAAGACTGATTATTTTATTGTTTTTTTTTGTTTTACTAATGAATAATTAATTTATACTTTTCAATAATTTTATTTAACAATTATTTATTTCATTTTTACTGTAGAGAATGGTTGCATGCAAATCATAGAAGAATTGTAAAAGTTAGATTTGGTCCTGAAGCTAATCTATACACAGTTGATAGGAAAGGTGAAAAATTACGAAGTGTTTCTTTTAAAAATGGAGAAACCATTACAGTGGAAGAATCACAGGTATATATTTTCATTTTACTTTTTAAAATTGTTTAAAACATTTTTAATTTTTATTTGGACACCCTGCAGTCATGAAATTCATTACTCTCAGAGGAGATAACTGTGACTTGTGTCTTTTTTCTGTTCTTAAATGCTTCAGTCATATAATTTGCTGACCATGTGATAAGAAACAAAATTTTCTTTGTAGCTCTGGAACTAGCAAATCGAGTGCAAATAATTTAACACTCCACCTGCCTGTTATGAGCAGAAACTTCTGATGATAAAATCCAAAAAAATAATGTCCTACAAACTTCTTCTAGGATGTACATTGAACGAGGAGCAGTCGTTATGACAAGTTGTCTTTTGGGACAGGATAATCCTACTGAGTCCTACGATGGCTCTTTTGATGCCGAAACATGTTTTTTCCCTACCATTTGACAGATAACACCAGAGTAGTACTAATTGCAGCAGATGGGAAAAGGATGTTACTTATTTAACCACCCTCAGATGTTTTCTTTTCAAGGAATTTTTTTTTAATTTATCAAACTAAATGTAAGATTATAAGAAAATAATTTTGTTCATTTTCATCGTTAATTTTATTTGTTCATATCTAGGTACCAGACAGAGGTAAAAAGAAGAGACCTTTAGTTTTGATCAGAGTACCTCGAGATCATGATCTCGTTTTAGAATTTGATTCCTTGTCATCCAGAAGAAAGTTCATATCAAAATTGGAATCATTTTTGACATCGCAAAAGAAGCATTTAGTTACTTTACAGGTAAAATATCAATATTACTTTTATCAAATAAAGTTACATCAAAAAACCAATTTTTTCTGCAGTTCAAAGATTTGATTATTCAGATAGAATTTGAACTCAAAACTTTTCTAAATTGAAGTCCGAGTACAAATCAGTGATCAATAAAAAATATTCATCTGATATTAACTTACATTATCCTTGTTTCAGGCTCCTAGAGATTTAATGTTAGCGAAAGCTGAAACTAGAGAAAGACGACAAAAAAGACTTGAACATTTCTTTCGTGAAGCATATGCTTTAACTTTTGGTTTAAAGCCTGGAGAGAAACGCAGAAGAGAAGATGAAGGTTTGTATATTATTTTTTAAATTCTAAAATTCTAATTCCCTTCAGTCCAACCAAGGGTGTGGTAACCAGAGAGGGAGCACTGAGGGCAATTGCTCCCCTCCTGAGATCAGTTTTTTTTACAAAAAATGCAATATATACCTTAAAAATGAAGAGTCGATAGCTCGAATTAGTCTTATAAAAATAGTAATGAAACTCCTAACTTGTTGAAACTATTTTTATATTCAAGATACTGTATATTAAAATATAATAATACAAAATTACATGTAAAACATTTTTTGTTTACTTTAATTAACTCACCTTATAAATAATTAAAACATATTTATAAGTATTGTTCGTGCTATTGTAAGTATGGCATTTAATGATTAAATAACCTGAAATATGCTTGAGATATAAACACTTTTTACAATTTATATTGTTCTAAAGAAAAAAAAGTAGCTTTCAGCTTGTCCTTATTTATCCTAAATCATCATTTTCTATATCTTTGTCGATAATGTACACGTTTCCAGCATACAAAAACTTTCAGTTACATGTTCGGATCAATTTTTGTAGCCATGTTTTTTGCTTCAACAGTATTTTCAAGTTAAACTACTTAAATTGCAGCAGCACACAACTTGTTTTCTGATAGATTATCGACGAAGCAGTCTACTTCATCTTCCAAATCTTCATTTGTAAGGATGTTCAACATACACATCAGTAAAGTGTCAGTTTCTACTTTCGTCATTTGATAGACATATTACTTTGCTTGCTATTAAACTGTCCATGCTAAAATTTAAGCTGTAGATTTTTTTTTCTTCTTCTTACTATCAAGGATTAGGCATAAGCCTGTTCCGAACTCACAAACCATCCTGCACGTCTACAGAAACACGAGATATTCCAACCCTTACATCTCGACTACTGCCATCAACTTCGAGGTCTTCCCACCTGCCTTCTTCCAACTGGAATATATTCTGTCACTTTTAGAGGTATTCTCTCCTCTGGCATCTGTTCCAAATGTTGCCGCCATTGATTCCGGTACTCCTCCACTTTTTCCTTCAAGCTAAATACACCCAACTCTGATCTAATTTCTTCGTTATGAATTAGATCCAGCCTCGAGCAGCCCTTCACCCTTCTTACAAAACTATATTAATTTATGTAATGATCATTTATATAAATCTGCCGAGTGTTACCATATGGTACCAGCAGAGTAAGCATAGATGTAACCGAAACAAGCTTTGCAATAAATATGAAATTAATAGCTGATGTTATAACGCAAAATGTGTATAAAATTCACTGTGAGTACAATCAAATAATAATAAGTGGTTATTTAATTACACAATTAATTGTAAATCCAGGCATGGCTATAATGACTCACAGAATCGTAATCAGAAGTAAAAAATAAATCCTTCAAGAAATATAAGTAAAAACAAACAAAATGTCACTTTCCTAAAGGGTTGCACTAGACAAGTGAGTTTAAAATGGATCCGGTTAGGCCAAATGATGAAACAAAACCATTGTGTCTGCTGGTACCGTATGGTACCACTCGGCGGTTATGAGTTGAATGTGCAGTGTAGGATGATATTATCCCTCTGAAATAATTTTTCAAAATAAAATTATTTGTATTTTTTTTATTAGGTGGCGATGTTGTAATGCGAACGTCATTATCACGAGCAGAATTTGCAAGTGCACTTGGCATGAAACCAGATGCAGTTTTTGTTCGTATGATGTTTAACATTGTTGATAAAGATGGAGATGGAAGAATATCATTTCAGGTATAAAAATAAATATATGTTCACAATAAACTCTCCAAACAAAGGCATCATTAAAATAACAAATGTTTTCTGGTAGACACTCTTAAAGTGAATAGACATTTTAGCATAAATCTATAGTTCCTGATTGAATTCATGTTTACCGTCAATGGGAAGAAGTATCAGTATTTACAGTTCAGAAACAAACATAATCTAAGGGAAAATAGAGAAGTGGATGTTTTAAAACATAATAACATCCTAGAACATGTACCAACAGTGAAGTTTCTAATAGTGTCACTAGATAGATCTGTACCTTGGGATTTTGTACCGATCAAATTTATGGTAAAATACAAGGGCCATCCAAGAAGGTAACCACCATTTTGAAATAAAAATTCAAGTATAATAGATACAATGGTTTTATTGGTCACCTCCGTAGCATAGTGGTAGTGCACTAGTCTACAACGCGGAGGTCCTGGGTTTGATTCCTGGCTATGATCTGTAAATTTTCACACGTTAAAACCCATCATAGTCATTGAAAACTGAGCTGTCAATTCGACTTTAAAACAACTAAAAAACAAAAACGATTTTATTACATACAACTTAAAACTAACATTTTGTTTACTTTCCATATAGTTTCCAAACAAATTCCTAACACTTGTCATACCATTTCACTATTTTTGAAATACCTTCTGCATAAAAATCTACCGCCTGAAAAAGTTTGACAGGCTTTCTTTGGCTTGCTTGGAGAAGCGGTAAGTCCCCACACTATCACTAGTAACAATCCTGTTCAAAAATTATTCTTCTCCTTCACAGTCATACCACTAAAGAATGTCTATGGCAGAACTCATTCGTTTGGTTTTGTGGAAGTTGTTTAGCAGTTTTGGTAACCAACAAGCATAAAATTTTCAATAGCTGAGTATTTCTGTAACGTTCTCAAGTACAAGACTCCGACAAAATTGAGGAAATTGGTCGGAAAGTTCTAAGATAGTGAACCAACAATTCTTACATTAATGCAACTTTTATAATAAATATAAAAGTTAAACATAAACTATTTCGACATTCCACCATTAAAAGGTTGAAAAGGATGTTCAACCTTTAAACCGACATTTTCCATTAAATAAGTTCCAGACAACCTAGATGGCTGAAACTTGATGGAGATGTTACTTTTAGTGTTCAGCTAGAAAAGAATTTCCTTTTCACCATTTTCAAAGTATACCCCTAAAGGGATGAAAAGGTGACCAAACCCTTAAACCAATATTTTTTATTTGCTAAGTTCTGGATGAATTAGATCACTGAAACTCGATGGAGATGTTATTTATAGTGACACTAAAAAAACTACAGTTCAACAATTTTGAAAAATTTTCCCATAAGGGGTTGAAAACGGTGTTCGACCCTTAATGCAATATTTTCAGTTTACTCTGTTACAGGACGAGCTAGATAGCTGAAACTCGGTAGAGATGTTACATACAGTGATGCTAAAAAAATTAAACCTCAACTATTTAAAAAATTCATCTGTAGGAGTTAACAACAGTGTTCAATCCTTAAACCAATATTTTTTTATTAAATTCTGAACGAGGTAGATGGCTGAAACTCAGTGCAGGTGTTCAGATATACAAATTAGATTTTTCCCAATCAGAAAATCATATGTTTGATTTGTTTATAACCCTACTTTAAAAATTATTAAAATAAAAAAACTGTACCTGGGTGAACCTGAGACAGGCAGCTAGTAACTTTATAAAGGAATGTTTTATGATATTTTAATTAATTCTTTTAAATTATTGGGTGTCTGTTTCATTTGATGCTAACAAGCTTTCAATTTTCCATCTTTCAGTAGTAATAATAATAATAATTGGTTTTCCTTTGTATTTTAGGAGTTCCTTGACACCGTTGTTCTATTTTCTCGTGGTAAAACTGAAGACAAACTTAGAATTATTTTTGATATGTGCGATAATGATAGGAATGGTGTTATTGATAAAGGTGAATTATCAGAGATGTTACGTTCGCTAGTAGAAATCGCAAGAACTACTAGTTTATCAGATGCTCAAGTCACTGAACTTATTGACGGAATGTTCCAGGTATGAATCTGTCATTTGTTTGTGTGACAGATGTTATTTATTGCCATTTATCTATAGTACTTGTATGAGTGAGAATTTTTTGTGATAAGGTCAAATTTTGTATAACCTGATATGAACTGATCTTTACATCACCAGACAAAACGAAATTTCTAAATTATATGAACCGAACCGAATTCAGAAAACTAATTACGGTCTTTAAGGGCTTCCATGAAGAGCAAAAACAGCATTTGTGTGGACAGAAGAAAGGAGAAAAACTTACAGTGAATGAATGCTGAGAATGTAAGCTGCAAAAAGAGCTTCCAGAAACATACAAAGTCACCTCACGTAGTCTAAAATTGGCTCTACATGGAAAAAAATACTGTTCGTCAGAATTGATCCTATTTCACTTTGTCAAGTGTAAGTCATGTGAGTGTTTCACATCAGATTTTTATTTTAAGACTTCTTCAACGAACTCCAGAGAAGTTTTTTAAAGTTAGCTGTATAGCTCCAAATATTAACTTCTCAGAGTACTGACTCTATGAATGAAGATTGGCTAAAATTCATTTTTATTTGCTCTTGCCCTATATGGGTATGGAGGGAAGGAAAGTATTGTGTTCTTGTTGATTTTTAAAAATTGAGTTTTCATCAGAAATACATCGTTTTTCAAGCCCTCTGAACCCAAAAAGCATGTTTTTAGCGATCAATCTGTCTGTGACGATGTGTGAAAACAATATCTTAAGAATGGAATATAGTATGAAGCTGAGACTTGGAACTTAAGTTAGATACAACTATGGGACCCGACATGAACATTTTCAGCAAAATTGGTCAACTGGAAGTAGTAGTTTATTCACTTTTTGCAATATCTCAAAAACGGCTTGTATGATTTTTTTAAAAATCCCATTTAGTACATTTTTTGAGCTCTATATGGTAGGGTAATGCCCATAACAGACTGGTGGAGTGTTAAATTAATTGCACTTGATGTGTTGGTTCCAGGGCTACAAAAATAGTTCTGTTTCTTATCACAAAGCCAGCCAATTATATGACTGAACTATTTAAGAACAGAAGAGGTAGAGGTGTAAAACACACTAGTCAGAGTTATCTCCTCTGTAAGTAATGAATTTCACTATACAGCCAGACCCTGTGGTGAATGAAGTGAAGGTGTCATTTGCAGGGTGGAAAGTGGGTGCTTTTCGGAGGGTGTGGCATGCTGATAAGCATACTCTTTTAACTCAGTGAGGAAAGCAATAGTAAACCACCTCACTCCTCGTTTTTTCTTAGTAAAACCTCTAGAGGTTCAAACCACCCTTTCAGCTGTTGACATAACAATAACACAACATGGTAGGGTAAGAGCTAAAGTGTCTGCTGAAATTCTTGGGGGTTTTGTGCTCTCATAAAAAATGTTATTTTTAAGACTGGGGCCTTAATATGCATTTTTTGGCAAAAGTGTACATAATTAAAATTGTAGAAAATGTAAAAACTACAACATTTAATTCAAACATTTTTTATACAACGCTTAGTTAAGCATTAGAGACTTTTTGAATTTTTTTTTATTAAAATTGGTACAAAATAGGACTTTTTTAACATTGTGGTTTTAGTATGCATTTTGCAACAGAAATGCATACAATGAAATAGGAAATAACAAAATCTACAAGTTTTAGTTCTAGCATTTTCTCTACAGAGCGTAGTTTGTCAATTATTATTGATTTTCCGTATTTTTAAGTTGTACAGAGGTTGATTTTCATTTTGTGTCATTCACTCACGATTAGAATAGGTTATGTTTTTCATTTTACATTGTTTACTGATGATTAAACATAGGTTATACTATTCATTATTTACATTGGCAAGAGAAAGTCAAGTGTTCACATCAGATTTTGTTAATTATTTTTATTAATTTTTTTTAGAATGCTGGATTGGAACAGAAAGATTTTCTCACGTACAATGATTTTAAATTAATGATGAAAGAATACAAAGGTGATTTTGTCGCAATTGGTCTCGACTGTAAAGGAGCAAAACAAAACTTTTTGGATACGTCTACTAATGTTGCTCGGTATGTGTAAGAAGTAAAATGTTTGTATGTTGACAAATGGTTCTTTACTTTGTACTTTTTACTTTCTCTTCCTGTATATGAATACACGAGGAAGAATCAAATATAAACCGGAATTCTTTTCGTACCAAAAGTAGGGTGAACAAAGAGGGGCATGGCTTCTGAGATGGATGGATAGGGATGCTTAGACAACATTTCACTGCTAGAGAACTCCACATTACCACCTCTTAAGTAACTATTACAATGTCTGAGCAAGAAGTATCGCCGTCCGGTGTATATTTGATTCGCCCTTTTGTATAAGGAAGGTAACTGTTTTCATGTTATTTTTTTAAAATTGAGTTTCACCCCGAAAATACAAATTTTCACCACTCCTGAACCCTGAATATTAAAAACATATTTTTAGCGATTGGTCTGTGTGTGAAAAAAATATCTCAAGAACGGAATATCGTACATAGTTGAAACTTGGAACTTGAATTAGGTACCACAAGAGTAACCAACATTTTCATCAAAATCGGTCAACCGGAACTATAGTCGTTTGCACGTTCAGTTGACACAATGGAGCAATATAAGACAATGTATTTCTTATGGCTCTCTGACTACTACTAGCACGTACACAAACATCGACTTTGTAGATCAGCCTTCTAATTGCAAGGTTTACTCAACTTCATATTTGGATTCCAATTGTGAAATATTTTTTTCAATATCTGTTTTGGGAAAGATACTTAAGGTTTGTAATAACCGATTGCATCATTTGTAGGCCTGCAGTAAAATAGATAAGATATTCATTTTAAACCCCCCTAATAGAAGAAAATGTTTTTACACTTTTTTTTAATTTTTGCATTCATTAAACATTCTACATAATACATAGTTTTTTTCTGTTAAGCCAAACTTGAAATGCAGTTCTACCTTAAAAAATACGTGTTCTACAGAGGTTTAAAAATGTATTTATACACGCTTAAGATGCCTTAAATTGATGGTTTTAGTTGCACTAGTAGCTGTGACGATTCCCATAAGGTACATTGTGCAAACTGAACGTGCTAATGACTATAGTTGTTATTTGTGCAATTTTTCACTTTTTTCAAATTTTCTCAAAAATGGCTTTTATGATTTTTTTTTAAAATCATCTCCTTTGTTAAATCTTTAATGCTCTACTAGATAAGGTTAGTGCTATGACTGCTGAAATTTTAGGGGGCTGTGCTCTTGCAGTAAAAATTGCTGCGTTAAGAAACATTTCAGGACAAAAGTGTATAATAAAATTTATTTTTTATCAAACATCCTATTTAGGATTTTAAACAGCCGTATTATTTAAATTCTCCAGTGTAACTGAAAACATGATCAAAAATAAACATACTATGTCGAGTATAAAAAATAATCTAAAAATATTAGAAATGAATAACAGACAAATTTTGAAATTGAAATTGAAATTTTGGAAAAATATTATATTTATAAATACAATAACAGGGAAAAATTAATGAACACACAGATTGAACATGACAATCAACTGATTAAGTTGCCAAGATTGTTTCAGATATAAGAATCGACTATTCCTTATCTACCATGGTAGTAGGAAGTTTTAAATTTTGATGTAGAAAAATTTTAATGCATTTTTATTTACTGAAGATGTGTAAAACATACACAAAAGCGCTATAAACATCGGTAAGTGTTTTCTGTTGCCGTATTCTGGAGGGTAGAAAAATATATTGTGACACTTATTGCTAAGGTCTGTTTCGGGATCTAGGTTATTAAATAATCAATACACTAAAATTTCCAATTACAAATATTTATTACGCTAAAGGTTACAAAATAAATAAATAATTAAACTAATTATAATTAAGTAATACAATAAATGATTTAATAATTCACTTAAAATAGATAATAAACAATAAATAACTTACAATCACTTTTATAGATTACACAACATACAAAACACAGAAACTGAATTCACAAAGACTGCACTTTAACTTTACACAATACCATACACTCACAAAGACGGTATAACAATCGTTACTCGGATACGTAATCTGTTTACGCACCTCGATAATCGCTCGGCAAAGATCACATGAATACTAACTCTGACCGCACTCGGGGTCTCTTTATATACCTATTTATAAAAGATCATTCCAGAACAAAGTAGAGAAATCATAAAGTACAAAAAGTAAATAACCTTTTATTAATGAATGCTAGAAAAATCCGTAGTAAACAGGTCAAGAATAGGTCTTTTGTAAGTAGAAAACGTAAACAACCTGCCCCCCCCCCCCCATAATAGCTGCACACAATACCTGAACTTTTAAAGTAGACACACCTTTATGGTCATCATTGTAAAACTGTCATTCACTGTTGCTATTGTGTATTGTTATTTTTATTATTCCTTAACTATTTTTATGAATGGAATTCTGGAACCTCCGCGAACAATCCAGTCGATTCTGTCACTATATATTTCAATTTCAACAATAAAATTTATAGTTAAAAAACCCTACAATTTTTATTTTAAACATTGTTTCTATAGAGCTTTCTTCAGCATCAATTAGTGATATTACATTTTAAAATCTGACTGAGGTTGATTTTCATTTAATGTCATTCACTCATGATTAAAATTAAGTTATATTTTTCATTTTACATTGTTTACTTTACTTATGATTAAACACAGGTTCTATTGTTCTTTATTTACATTGTCAAGAAAAAGTTGTGGGAGTGTTTCACACCAGATTCAGATTGTTTTTATTTTCTGGCTCTCATAAAAGGTGTCTGCCAAAATTGAAGTGAAGAATATTTTTCCAAATGCCCTTCAACAACAATTTAGTCTTTAAAGGCCCAGGATTAATTTCTACTTGTCTTTTGACAGATAATACAAATTTATAAAAAATTCATTTAATGAGTACTCATCAATATCATTGACTCATTATGCACCACAATAACTCCGTCCTTGGCAGGATCTGAAGGGTTAATCCCTGATATTTTACCGAACTAATTTTTATCTTTCTTTTTTTAGAATGACAAGCTTCCATATTGATCCATTGCAAGATGATGATAAAAGTTGGTTGTCTCGACATATTGATTGTATGACAACTTTCCTAGAGGAGAACAGACAAAATATATTTTATCTATTCATATTTTATGTAATTACAATCGCGTTGTTCATTGAACGTTTCATTCGTAAGTATATTTATATACTTATAGCGTATATGAGTGTTAATTTTTAAGAAATATTTTGGTCGTATTCTTAAAATTATATTGGCTGCCTCTATGGCGTAGTGATTTGCGCACTAGCCTACTAACCGGAAGTCCTGGGTTCAATTCCTGACTAGGGTCTGGAAAATATTACATACCAAAACCCACCGTTACCACTGCCTACTTCAAAAGGTAGGCAGTGGCAAAACCCACACCTACTCAAGTTTTGCGGACCTCAAGCTCTAGAGAATTTTTTTTTTTGCCGATTGTGTTTTCATGTGTTATGTGAAATTTTTACATTTAGGCTGTGCATGCTGAGAGCAACTGGTGAATTCAACACGACATATACTTAAGTTTCTCTGAAGAGAGTTGATGCTCACTGGACAAGTTTTACGGCTGCGATCTGACAGAAAGCAACTTATGATAGCGCCATGCTACAAAATACAAAAAAACTTTTGTACACAGATCTACAGTAGTTTGAAACTGTTGTTACATTTATTGCTTAAATTTTTTTCTAAATCAAAAATTAGTATATAAATTTAAACAGTCGGCAAGGTAGGCCTAAGTAAAAAGTTGGCCGGACAATGGCAGTCTCATCAAAATTTTAAACGAACCTTGATCAAATCTAGTTGATGACCGCTGTTCTGCAAGATAGGGTAAGCGCCATGTATGCTGAAATTCTTGGGGGGCTGTGCTCTCGAGGTAAAATGTTTCTTTTTTTGCAGCCTTAATATGCATTTTAGAATAAAAGTGTATTGTAATAAAGTTGTTGGAAATGAAAAATCGACAACTTTTATTTCGAATATTTTTTCTACAATGCTTAGTTTAGGGTCAATTCGTGATTTTCTGTATTTTTCTCATAGTTGGTAAAAAATGTAAATTTTTGAGATTGCCCTTCACTTTGCCAGCCATAACGTAACAGAATTTTTTGCATCATCACATTCAAAGTGCTTAGGATCAAGCTCGCATTTCACGCGCAGGAAGAAGTAATAGTCAGATCATATCGGGTCAAAGGTCTGGTAGTCAAGTGTACTGGGTAAATGTTAGAGCACTGTCAAAGTCGCTTTGTTATGTGCACATCTGAGCATTTTTAGAACCCAGTGGGAACACAGCTTGTGTGATCCCAAGCAATCGGCTATAATCTCATGCAAAACAGTTCCTGAAACTTGTGGAAGTTCATCTAAAAGCATTATCATTGTGAATCCTCTATTCTCTTTAATTTTCTCATCCACTCTCCTGACCAAGTCATCGTTGACAACAGAAGGCCGCCCACTTAATGGTTCATCATGGACATCTGTCCATCCTTCATTGGATTGCGTAACGCACTTTCTCTGTAACTACCAATGAATTTTGGCTGCCTTAATGTTTCTTGTATTCACAAACCGGTGAACAGAACAAATCTTACAGTTGGTGAGCTCATTGATTGTTTTAAACATTGTAAATGAAACAATGAATACAAAATACAAGATTAATCAACCGTAATGTCGTCAGTACAGAGGTAATGAGCTAGGGAAAGTAGGGCTGTGATGGGGTTGGAATGAAATGGTACATTCTTTCCGTATACTCCTCGTATTCGTATTTTACTAAACGTTTCCTTACGTTTAATTCCATCTTTCCATATAATAATACTAATGATAATTAATTTGTTCTCTTACAGATTACTCATTCTTAGCAGAACATACTGATCTACGACATATAATGGGTGTTGGAATTGCTGTAACTAGAGGTTCAGCAGCTTCGTTGAGTTTTTGTTACAGCTTACTATTATTAACAATGTCTCGTAATTTGTTAACAAAATTAAAAGAGTTTTCAATACAACAATATATCCCGTTAGACGCTCATATACAATTTCATAAAATTGCTGCATGTACTGCGTTATTTTTCTCATTAATTCATACAGTTGGTCATATTATCAATTTCTATCATGTGTCAACACAACCATTGGAACATATTCACTGTCTCACAAGCGAAGTCCATTTTCCATCGGATTATAAACCGGGTATTACATTTTGGCTGTTTCAAACTATAACAGGTAATATTTTTATTTATTAGTTTATTATGTTATTTACCTATAACATATTTACATGTACATATAATTTTAGATAAGTATTTTGTAACGGTTGTAGCAGCCAGTTTTGAGGTTTCATTATTGTAAAACATGACATTTATTCTAGTATAAAAATAATTTTAAAAATTTTCAAAATAAATGTTATTGAAATTATTAAAATATTATTAAATTATTAAAAATAAAATGTCATTTATTATTATAAATTTAAATCTAATGTTTGTGTCAAATAAATTAAATAAATTTAAAAATTTTTACAACAATTGCAAGTTTAAAAAAGGAAAGAGAATAAAAAAATTGTTTGTCGGTAGATGGTTACCGGTATGTGCAATTGAATTTTTTTTATTTGTTCTTAATAAATAATAAGTTTAAAATATCACGCTATACGGTTATACGAGGGTTGTCCAGAAAGTAACTGTCGTTGTTGCCTAGTGCAAGAAATAGTTAGGGGAGTGCCACTAGTCTTATATCAGTGTGCTTTCTTCATTTTATGTAGAGAGTATTAGAAAGCTTGTCCACAGGTAGGCCTACGACAAATGCCTCAATCGTCAAGGTAATTATGTCAAAAAGTAGCCATAAATGTACGTAACTTTTAGTAATAAAACATTTTTTTTCTTTTTTCACTTGTCTTTTTTATAAATGGCCTATTGGAGGTTGAAAAAAAAAATGATCCTCGTATTTCACTCTTTTTGACATTTTCATCAGAGTCCCACCTTTATTCACCCTCTGTTATTTCCTTCCTTTCCTTTGGTCTTTTGCTGTATTTTTTCCTGAAAGTACTTGAAGCTTTACCATTGTTTCTGCTTTATATCTTAAAATGTCATCAGGCTGTTTTGATTTTAATTAGCCATATACTCAATTGTTTTTGTTTTATTGCAGGTATTACCGGTGTATTACTATTCATCATTATGGTAATTATCTTCGTTTTCGCACATCCAATGATTCGTAAAAAAGCATACAAATTCTTTTGGTCTACGCATAGTCTGTACGTTGCCTTATATCTACTTTGTTTAGTTCATGGACTGGCTAGATTAACTGGACCTCCAAGATTTTGGATGTTTTTCATTATTCCTGGAATTATTTATACTTTGGATAAGGTATGTTCAATCATATTAACAACTAGTGTTAGTTATTGCAAAATAACCCTGCAAACAAGTATGAATTTTTTTTATATTGAGTTTAAAACGTTAATACCGGAGGAACCAGGACAGTTAATTAAGGTCAGGTGTCCACGACTGCATGGGAAATGACTTAAAAAGAGAAAAATGAGGAAACAAAAAAAATAGGTTTACATACAAAGGTACAAAAAAGGGAAACAGGAGTCTTCTGACCAAAACATGCAAATAAACAACTTAAAGTTTAGTACTTACAATTTAGTTCTGATGTGCAGTTTTCACCATTCAAATTGTCGTGAAATTGTGCATTGAATTCATACATCATATGACCATCTTCCCTTTTAAAAAAATAAAGTTACATTCAAAATGGTGGATCCAAGATCGCGGACAAATTTTTTAACATCATAAAATAGTATTTTGTATAGAGTGAGGTTCACATTTCCATATATCTTGAAACTTCCCTTACACTCGAAATATTAAGCCGTTCAAAACTTTTCATCCACTCTGTATAATTAAAGTTATCGGAAATTTAAAAAAATCTGCAACATTTATTTTAAACATTTTTTCTACAGAGTTTAGCATCAATTAATGGTATTTTTTTATATTTTTAAGATCTACATAGGTTGATTTTTATTTTGCATTGTTTACTCATGGTTATATACGAGGGCTATTCAGAAAGTAGGGAACGTTTTGTAAATAAACAAAAACTATGTAAAAGAAAACTTTTTTATTATATACGTCTGAAAGAGTGACTAAAATACTACTTTTCTACATAGTCACCAAGCAAATTGAGGCACTTGTCATAGCGGTGGACAAGCTTCAAAATTCCTTCGTCATAGAAATCCGCCGCCTGCGACCGCAGCCACTCAGTGACGCGCGCCCGGAGTTCCTCGTCGTCGTCGAAGCGCTGTGTTGCTAGCCAGTTGAATTTGAAAATTAAATGAAAGTTCAGTGCGAAAATGGTGTATTCGGTTTAAAAATGGCCATACCAACATCCATGATGAAGAGAAGAGCGGTCGCCCGAGCATTGTGACTGACGATTTGGTCGCCAAAGTCGATGAAAAAATTCGTGAAAACCGACGATTCACGATAACGGAGCTTTCACTTTCCTTCCCACAAATTTCACGCACTTTGTTGTTTGAAATTGTCACTAAAAAGCTAGGCTACCACAAATTTTGTGCAAGATGGGTGCCAAAAATGCTTACTGATCTTTTTCCCTCAAAAAGTGGGGAAATCTCCCTCACAAATGAGGGAAAAAACTTTTCCCTCATCCACCCTATAGTCCTGATCTTGCACCGAGTGATTTTCACTTGTTTCCAAGAATGAAGAACTGGCTAGCAACACAGCGCTTCGACGACGACGAGGAACTCCGGGCGCGCGTCACTGAGTGGCTGCGGTCGCAGGCGGCGGATTTCTATGACGAAGGAATTTTGAAGCTTGTCCACCGCTATGACAAGTGCCTCAATTTGCTTGGTGACTATGTAGAAAAGTAGTATTTTAGTCACTCTTTCAGACGTATATAATAAAAAAATTTTCTTTTACATAGTTTTTGTTTATTTACAAAACGTTCCCTACTTTCTGAATAGCCCTCGTATTTTATTATTTACATTGACAAGAAAAAGTCATATGAGTGTTACACACGAGATTTTTTTTTCAGATTGTCAGTTTAAGAACAAAATATATGGCATTGGATACATTGGAAACAGAACTTCTACCTTCAGATGTGATAAAAATTAAATTCTACAGGCCTCCAAATTTTAAATATCTATCAGGACAATGGGTTCGTTTAGCATGTACAGCTTTCCATTCGGATGAATTTCATTCTTTCACTTTAACATCCGCTCCTCATGAGAATTTCCTGTCATGTCATATCAAAGCGCAAGGACCATGGACTTGGAAATTAAGGAATTATTTTGATCCGTGCAATTTTAATCCAGAAGAAGATCATCCCAAGGTAAGTTATTATTTTTTTAATGTATCTTGGTATAAAGCAAGCCAATTAAATTAAGTAAAATATAAGGGTCATTCAATAAGCCCTTAAAAAAAATTGAAAAACAAATTATTTTGGGTAGTTTTTATTTTTATTTTTCCACATAATCTATTTTTAGCTGTCCTTTATACACTCTACTACATAATCTACCTTAAACAGTTCTTGAACTAGACGAACACATAGGATTTCAAAAGGTCCTCAAAATTGACATCTGTTTGAATTGCGAGCGGTCATTAAACACTTTTATAAAGTATTTAGACTGAAAGAGATCAAAGCTTGGTTGGATGAAGTTCATGGCACATCTGCTCCTGTATTTGGAACTATTTACAATTGGGTAAATCTGTTTAAACATGGCCATAAATCCACAAAAGATGAACATCATCCAGGACATCCTGTGGAAGTCTGCCCCTGAAATGATGATAAAATCCACTGTATGGGTTTGAGTGATCGATGAATCTAAGTGCAAACAATAATTGAGACCATAGGCCTATCACAAAGTACAATGTTTTCAATTTGCAAAAATTGGTTGTGAAAAAAATCTTGACAAGATGGGTGCCATGTTTGCTCTCGGTGGAGTATAAACGCAATCGTATGGTCAACTCTGAGGCTGTTTTAGCGCTTTTCTGTTGCAATCCTGATGAGTTTTTGAAACATGGATACACCACTACACTCCAGAAATAAAGGAACAGTCAAAACAGTGGGTTATTGAAAGTGAACGGGCTCATAAGAAGGTGAAGATTGTGAAATCAGCTAGCAAGATTGTGGTCATGATTTTTTAGAATGCACGCAGAATCTTCTTCACTGATTACTTGGAAAAAGGTAAAACAATAACTGCACAGTATTATACGTCATTATTCCATTGGTTAAGCAAAGAAATCAAGAAAAAACGTCCCTCTTCCATCAAGACAATGCATGGATGCACACCTGTGTAGTTTCGATGGCCAAATTTATGGAACTAAAATTTGAATGTTACAACATCCACTTTATTTATTCACCAGATTTGGTCACTGGTGAATTTTTTTTTATTCCCAAACTTGAAAAAATGGCCTGGTAGACAATGGTTTATATTGAACAAGGAGGTCCAAATGCCTACTTTTTAGGACTCTTCCAAAATCCTATTTCTTGGCTAGCTTAAAAAAGTTGGAGAAATGTTTAGAAAAGTGTACAGAGCTAAAAGGAGATTTTGTTGAAAAATTTACCCAAAATAAGTAGCATTTCTGTCTTTTTCTATGGACTTATTGAACAACCCTCGTAATATACCTCCAGAATGAGTTTACAAATTTTTTCTTTGTATGTGGGTAAATCAAATAAATGGAATTTTTTTTAATTCATTCATTGAAAAATAAAATGAAATATATAATATCATAGAATGAAGCTGGTTCTGTCAGGAGCAAATATATTCATAGACAAACCTGAATAACAAAGCATTTACCTAATAGATTTCATTCATTTAAGTCATATAAAATAAGTTACATTATTTATTACTGTCATTAAATGAATTAAATTCATATTTTGTTCTTTATAGTATACTTTACATACTATGAGTCAAAACAAGTACTTATATCGCTATTTTAAAATAAAGTTACGCTGTAGTGTCATCAATTGTAATGTTCAATTTACACATTATTGATTGACAAACAAGAATTCATTCCGTATTTATATATTCTGTGTGTTTGTTTTACATGTTTCAGTTGTCCTTGCATGGAGCTTTTAAATGTGGTATGCTTTATTAAGATATAGTTTACTGTGTTTATTGTTTAATAATGTATCGTGTATAGTAAAAAAATTGTAAGAAATTCTTAGCACATCAGTTAAATGGAAGTGTTACTGTAGATTGTTTAAATTAGTATTATAATTTTGTTTATTAGTGTAAGAATTATGTCCAAGTTAGGTAACAAAATTTTAGGAAGCCAAACGTGTCAAGGTCTGTGTGTCTTTTTTTTTTGGTTTAACATCCGACTGCTCTGCAATTACTGCTAATGCAGGCGGTGAAGGATGAAATGATTTTTTGTAACGTATGAAAATATGCCGTGCCTGAATGGGATTCGAACCCAAAACTGCATGATGAGAGGCGAGCACGTTACCAACTACGCCAATGGGTAGAGGTAAAAGCAGATAAATTTAACTAAGATTAATTAATTAAAATAAATATACCACAGAAAATATAATTAGATGATTATGATAATAACTTATAAATGGTCTTGCATATGCCCTAATATTATCTTCTGAAAACTCATTTAGAAATCTGGTATAAATTCTTAATTGTATAGTAGCCACTGCACTATTGCAGTAAAGACAAGACTATACCAATGTAGGCACACATTTTGCCCATTGCTCTCATTACTTACTTACTTACTTACTGCCATGGCCACACATATCTAAGTAGATATTTAGCCGCACCAACACAGCCCCTCCACCTCTCTCGATGCCCCGCGTCTTCCTCGGTCGCTCCAATTCTCTCCATATCGGCCCTCACTTGACTCCACCATTTACGTCGTGGTCTTCCTCTCGGTCGTCGTCCTTCAGGATTTCTTCTTAACACTTGGTTAAGATTACACTTGCTCTCATTACTTACATTAAACCTAAAGAGTCAATACATATTATTTTTTTACTTTTTAAAGGTTTTTGTTGGGTTTCTTTAAAGTTTAATGTAATTTTATTTCATACTTTTTAAAAAAAATGTTTTTGGTGTTCAAATAGATTCGACTAGAAGGACCATTTGGCGGAGGTAATCAAGACTGGTATAAATTTGAGGTGGCAGTCATGGTCGGTGGAGGAATTGGTGTCACACCATATGCTTCAATACTTAATGATCTAGTTTTTGGGACTTCAACTAATCGATATTCTGGTGTTGCTTGTAAAAAGGTATGAAATAAAATATAGTTCAGTAGTAATTAATATTGGTGTATTAAAAATATTTATTTTAAAGATCTGAGCTCTAGCCATTGATATTGTACCTAGCCATTGATATTGTGACATACGTCAGCTGGGTGATGATAATTTGTCTGTTCGGTGCTTGTGTGTGTGTGCGTGCGCGCGCACGTGTGTGTAACCTTCAGAATCTTAACACTGTAATTAATGACCTTATTGATGTTCCTCCTTATATTATCCTTCAAAAAATGTTTACGTTTGTTTTTACTTCCTCTTGCCCTTTATAGGGAAGGGAAATATTATTTTCATATCTAATTTTCATCAGTTATTAGCCCCCATGAACCGAAAAAATCATAGTTTTAGCAGTTAGTCTGTATGAACAAAATATCTTAAGAACGGAATATCTACAAAGTTGAAATTTGGAACTTGTTAGGTACTACTAGAGGACCTGACATTACCATTTTCATCAAAATCCGTCAACCAGAAGTAGTCTTTTATTCATATGATTTTCTAAAAATGGCTTCCACAACTTTTTTTTATATCACCTCATTTACTGAATTTTTTATGCTCTACTAGATAGGGTAAGCACCATGTCTATTGAAATTATTGTGGGGGCTGTACTCTCATGGTAAAAAATGATTTTATAAGATTGTGGCCTAAATATATTATTGTATAACGTACGAACATAAGAAATACAGTGCATAGAAATCGTGAGTTCTCGAAGTAACAGAAATCACTTTTGACTAATAAACTATTTTTATGTAAAAATATATTATTGTTATCTTTTCTTGGTAAAAAGAAGTCACTTGGAACAGAGAAATTCATAGAATAAGACTACACTTTTAAAATTTGTTCAAAATTTCCCGGCTGTAAGTAACAAAAGACGACCTTCACTGTAGTGCTTTTAGAATTGGTCTGAATGCCTGAACAGCATTTACTAACACTACCAGTGTGCTGTTACTTGAACAGAAGCTATAGAAACGTAGTAGGGTTTGTGATGCCTGAAGGCGTCATTCGGCCCTGGGAAGAGACTCGATCTGACGCCTGTGGGTGTTAGCCTACTTGGCCTTAACGTGTTAAAATTAGGTTAAGTTTTTCTTATTACGTCGTATACTCATAATTAAACATGAGTTAATCAGTCAGTAAGGAGTTCTGCATTTTATAACGTAAACACAAATAGTTATTTATTTCCAAATTTTTTTCAGGTATATTTCTTATGGATATGCCCTTCACACAAGCACTTTGAGTGGTTCATTGATGTATTAAGAGACGTAGAAAAGAAAGATGTTACCAATGTATTGGAAATACATATATTCATCACCCAATTCTTCCATAAGTTTGATCTTCGGACTACTATGCTTGTAAGTACACAATTTATATTCTTGATCTGATTACATTTCTCTCTTTCTCTCTTACTCTCCTCGTTCTCATCCTCCTCTGTGTTTTCTCCTTAAGTTACTAATAATTTCATTATCAACTGTCCAAAGATGATATTCATATAATCTTTTCTTTTCATAGTGTACTGCCCTTCTAAGCAGATTTCCTTTCGGTAATTAGCTGCTCCAGATACATCTGAATAGTCCAGTGGTTCCCAAACCCTGCCATCCAAAAATTAACCCACACCCCCATTAGGACCCTGGAAGGAAAATAAATTGATACTTTCTCTAAATGGTTGGAACGGTCAAAACACATACCTAAGCAAAAAAAAACCTCTGATTGTCTGATATCCACCAACTTCTAGCTGACAAACAAACATGTCTGCCAGAGGTTGGTGAACATGGAAAAGTTATTCAGGAATGGAAAATGGAACATGCCAACAAAGGATGGTTTAACCAAGTACACATTGGAGGATCAAAGAATGGTATACAGATGAACTGTCTCGCTTTTGTCTGTCTCGAAACATTTTCTAGGAACATGGAAACAGCAACAGAACAAAGACCAGTGAAAAGGAAGTGAACAACATCAGACAAGGAAAGATAGTCGGTGCACTTCAGGGAACTCACTACTTGTGTAAGAAAAATCGCTCTGAAGATAAGCCAAAATTAGACATTAATAATACTGTGATAAAACCTGTGTGTCTGTATGTGAGTGAGCGCTTCAGAATAAAAGAAAAGGCTGGTCTAAGAGAAGCAGAGAAATATCCTTTGCAAGATAATAGGCCTAAAGATAGTAGACAGACAATATAGGTTACAAGGTCTCAAGAAGAACTATACAAGGAAAATGAACGATTAGAAAAAGAAGACTTAAATTTTACAGACACCTGTTCAGAATGGATGAGAATAGTTGGAAAAACAAATTTTTAAGACACTAAACAATAGACTTAAGGTGTCGAATAAATGGTTTAAAGATGTCAGAAAGGATATTGAGAAAACCGAGAAAACTTAGTCAACTATACCAAATTCAGACAACTAATTGCAGACTTAAGGGCTTCCATGAAGAGCAAAAACAGAACTCTAGATGGACAGAAGAAAGGAGAAAAACCTACAGTGAGAGAATGCTGAGAATGTGGGCTGCAAAAAGAGCTTCCAGAAATGTCCAAAGTCACCTCACGTGGTCTAAAATTGACCCTGTATGAAAAAAAGATAAATAAAATATATTATTATTAAGAACATATTATAAAAACAATAAAAAATTATGTTTATAGCAATGAAATAATAAAATATTTCACCAATTAATAAAATATGTAAATTTCTAACATAATGACCAAATGATGGATAAATTTAATTTTAGTAACATAATTATATAAAATAAAATGATCCACCTCTGATGCGAGACACGGAAGCTGTGTAAAGCACCGCTGGTGTTGCAAGTAATTGTTATTAAAGATAACATGAAAATTTTTTAATTACATAATAATTATAAAAAATGAGTGAGTTGGAAAACTTCTGTGCTTATAAAATACAAATTAATAAATCACTAGATAAAATTTGAGTCATCTATTGGGTATTGGGTGGTTTTTTTATTTTATATAAAACAATATTTGAAAGATTTTATTATTTTAACATTGTTTTTTGTGTTGTATTGTTGCAGTATATTTGCGAGAATCATTTTCAACGATTATCAAAAACTAGTATGTTTACTGGCCTGAAAGCAATTAACCATTTTGGAAGGCCTGACATGTCATCGTTCCTTAAATTTGTACAGAAAAAGCATAGTTATGTAAGTAAATTGAACTTATTTGTGTATATAAATGGGAAAGGCCTCACTGACTGACTCATTCATCGCTGATTCTTCTACTTGCACAATAGCTAGAAAGTTTAAATTTTGAGGGAATATTCCCGTTAGGGTAAATTGAAAAGTTAAACATTAACAATTCAACATTTCATTGTTAAAGGATTGAAAAGGTTGTTTAAGGTCTTAAACTGATATTTTCTGTTTACTAAGTTCTAGAGAAGCTAGAAAGCTGAAACTCAGTGAAGATGTTACTTATCTACAAAAACTATTTCTTAATTATTTCCAAAATGTGCCCTAAAGGGATAAAAATGTGTCCAACCCTTAAACGAATCTTTATTATATAAATCTTTATTATATAGATGGCTGAATTTTGGTGATATATTTTATAATGAACTAAAAAATTACCCCTTAACAATTTTTGAAATATACTCCTCTAAAAGCTTAAAAAGGGCATCCAACCTTTAAACTAATATTTTTTATTCACTGAGTTCTGGAACAGTTAAATGGCTGAAACTTGGTGAAGATGTTACATCTAGTGACAATAAAAAAATAACACCTCAATGATTTAAAAAAATTTACTCATTAGGGGTCGAGAAGGGTGTTCAACCATTAAATCAATATTTTCAATTTATTTAGTCATAGACAAGCTGGTGTGATAAAACTCAGTAGAGATGTTACCTATATTGCCACTAAATAAATTACTAATTAAATAAATTCAAAAAATATAACCTAATTTTAATGATGAGTGATTGATCCAAAATGAAAACCAACCTTAGTTTGGCTTAATAATACGAAAATCACTCTTTGACGCTAAACTAGGCTCTGTAGAGAAAAATTCTTAAAATAAAAGTTGTAGATCTTTTAATTTTCTATAAATTTGAGTATATATACTTTTGTCACTGTTTTTCACAATTATATGAAACATACCCGTGAGCTGATTTACGCGGGGGACCAGCAGGCAGGTTCCCCCACCTGATTTTAGTGAGAGGTCTGATTGAAATACAAAGGAATTTTCTATTAGCAGATTCCCACTTGTGCCCAACCTGACACCAGCAACCTGCGACCAGCGTTCACTGTGCGCGCTTACCCTTAGTTATTATTTTTCCTAAATGTTAAACTTCAGTATCTCCCTTATTTCTTTATTTTTTGTGTTTATTTTTTTTTAGGTTAGCAAGATTGGTGTGTTTAGCTGCGGGCCGAGGCCATTAACTAAAAGTATTATGTTAGCCTGTGAAGAAGTCAATAAGGGAAGAAAGTTACCATACTTTATCCATCATTTTGAAAATTTTGGATAAAGATTTTTAATTTTAGATTTAATTTATAAATAAATTAATAAATAAAATTTATGAAATTATAAATGTAGGTAGGTGTTTTGTAAAAACTGAAATTTTATTCAATTTTTTCTTTTTTTTTTTGTAACATACAATTGCATTCTTTGATCATATTCAGTAAATTAATAAAACTCTTCTGTATTGGATATCTATAAAAATTAGGTCTAATAATGTCTCAACTTTTCAGTGTAGAGAAATTATATTTTAAAAAATCCCTTTCATGAGACGATGCAATTTTTTTTTAAAGAAAAGGAATCAGCCCGAGAAGTCACATTGCGTGTTCACGTAACTCAGGATTATCTTTCCTCATAATGGGATCAAACCCACTTAGCTTTCATAAGAAAGATTAGAAAAAAAGCTAAGTAAGAAAGCTACACTCTAAGAGGAATCGAATGACACTATTTGTATTTCCAAATTTCAACTTTGATTTTTTGACTTCCAGTTGTGGGCCACTTCCGGTTGAAACCAAAACTTCAAACCCAATCCAGACCCATTAACTTTTTGGTGTAGAGTACGAACTCAAAAACTGTTGGTCCCATGTGGCCCATAAAAGTAAAAAAAAAGTTATCAAGAGAGAAAGTAAGATTGACATACTTAAAAATTTCTATTAACTAAATAAGCTTAAGTATATTCTTTTCATACTTATATTCTTTTCAAACTTATAGATAATTATCATAGTTTTTTGTTATAC
Source organism: Catonia carolina (assembly GCA_035578175.1). Taxonomy (NCBI): domain Eukaryota; kingdom Metazoa; phylum Arthropoda; class Insecta; order Hemiptera; family Achilidae; genus Catonia; species Catonia carolina. The sequence goes on along the minus strand of JAQMRL010000012.1, from coordinate 8,651,976 downwards.
AGATATGGAAATTTGCCTTATTACCTTATTTGTCTTGAGTAGCTTGAGAATTCACCTACTTTTTAATTGATAATTTAATAGTATACAATGAATAGGTTATAATTAATCTTATGTTGTATACCATTCTCTATATTTTATTATAAACAAGGCATGAATATGAATGCCAACTGTCGTTCTTTTTAAAGGTTTTTTTTAAATTTTGTTATAAAAAAATGGATTTGAAAGTGTGCTAGAAAAGGTTTTCGATTGGCAATTAAAACGCATACACCAGTGACCACCAATTTGCGGATGGCGTGCTCATATTTTTTTGTATATAAATCTTATTTTTGCTTGGTAAGGGTACCAGTTTAAAAATTTTAAATGTAAACGGTAGGGTTTTGACTTATCATTGTACTTTACTCTTTTCCTACATCCTACATCTGATCATCTCCTGTTATCCCAGTCACCTTTCCTAGGATTCCTTATTCCCACAGTGTCTTTGAATCCCTATGTCCATGTTTTCCAAGGGGAATCTCTTTCTATATTTTCAGGACAGAAAAATCGCTTGTTGGGGCCAGAGACATGCTGTGTTAAGATACAAAGTGGCGTCCGCATCAGGCAGCACTGTTAGAGGAGGGCAACATAAACAGCAAAATGAAAATACAATTCGAACCACTGTTTTTGTGTATAAAGAAAGAATTGTAACCAATTGAAGCTCCTTCAATAATTATAAGCCAAGATCTTCTTTCCTGAAGTAGAATCTGAACTAGTTGTTGTAATCAATACTGACAAGTAACCTCAGCCTGAACCTGACTTATTGAACGCAGTTACAGCAGAGCCACAAAAGAAATGACAGACACTTGTTTACAAAAAACTTTTTAGCAGTACCAAAATGTCAACATTTTTTAAAAACAATCAGTAAAATTTGGAAAAATCGTTGTGTATAAAAGTTTTTCTTATACATGTTAAATTAAAAATTATAACGGTTTAAAATGCATTTAACACCAATTTTGTATCAAATTGTTCAGAATTTAGTGCTAAATTTGAAAACATTAATAACGCAGTCAAAAAATTTCGACGAAAAATCCCTTTTCGGATTCCAATTCACATAATTATGTAGAAATGGAACTCCAATACAGATGTAGCTTATAACTTCATTCTAATCCATTATTATACAAATACATAAAAATTAGAAATATATGTATTTCTATACCACCAGAATACGGTAACAGTAAATACTTGCCAATGTTTATAGCACTTCCGCATAACTCCTCCACATCTTCAGTAATGCATTTTTAAATTTATTATCATTTAAAATTTTAAACTTCCTTATTCTACCATGGCAGATTAGGAATAGTCGATTTTTGTATCTAAATTAGTCTTGCTAACTTAATTTTAGATATAAAAATCAACTATTCCTTAAATGCCCATGGTAGGAGTAGGAAGTTTTAAATTTGAAATTATAATTAATTTCAAAATGTATTACTGAAGATGTGTACGAGTTACACGGAAGTGCTATAAACACTGGTAAATGTTTACTGTTTCTGTACTCTGGTGGTTTAGAAATATATACTTCAAGTATAAATATAATACGGCTGTTGATAATACCTGATTAGGATGTTTGATAAAACATAAAAATATATATATAATTTTACCATAGCATTCACATAAATTTAATTTTTCTGTTAATTTCATATCATTTTTTGTTTGTGAATGAATTTATTTGCATGAGTGTGTGCATAATTGTGATTGTATGAGTTAAAAAATTTAGGTACTCTTCCATTATATGAACACCACTACTATTTCTGATGTTTTTCAGTTTAATTGCCAGGGTATTAATGTGGAAAGAAATGGAATATGAATACCTATTATGTGTTAACAGAAAATAACATTTTATGTTTCTATAAATTTTGAAATCCGTTGATTTATTATGCTGAACCGTTCGTCCACATAACCACCAAATGACCCTTCCCATTTCACCATCACTGGGCACCACGTTGTCAGAACCCAACTTGCCTATTGTCTTATTTCTCCTGGTGTGTATTTAATTTTTATATAATTGTGTTTATAATTTGATAATTACCCATAACACACAGGTGGAGTGTTAAATTATTCGCTCTCGATCTGCTAGTTCCAGGGCTACAAAAAATAGTTCTGTTTCTTATCACATGGTCAGCCAAATATAAGACTAAAGTATTAAATAATAAAAGAGGAAGAGGTGTAAAAGACACTAGTTGCAGTTATCCCCTCTAAGAGTAATGAATTTCATTATACAGTCGGACCCTGTGGTGAATGAAGTGAAGGTGTAATTTGTGAAGGTGCGGTGAAATTTTTCCAGGAACGGAATGTACTGTCATATTATAAATTCAGTGAGAAATCTCACAAAATGATATTTTATTTGAAAGGTTGGGTATTCATTTCTAAGATCTACATTAACCTTGCTGGTGAATTTAAGTTAGGTTATAGGCCAGTGGTGTGCAACTTTTCATTTTTCCACGGCACCCGTACCAATGGAACTAACACATAATGGCACCCTAATACGTGTAATATTATATTATTAATTAGCTATTAGGTATTAATAAAGGTTTAAAAAAAAGTTGTAATAAAAATGTTTGAATAAGTTATAAATATTTCAAATAAAATTACTTGTAATTTAATGAGAAACTTGTCCTTAATGTTTTTTAGAAATTCTGGCTTGGATTGTTGAGAGGCTTAAACGCATGTTATTTTCAAGATTGCGTGAAGTCAGTTTCTGTCTTTTTGGTTTTGATATTGTTAGTGCAGAAAATCTGTGCTCACTAAGCCAGCTAGTTGAGATTTGTAGCAACACAGAGATAGATTTTCTTGATTCATGAGAACTCATTTTCAAGTGAAATCAAAAAAACCTGTTTAGTAAAAGTTCATTAAATTTGATATGAAGCGTACGATCATTTTTTATGTCCATCAATTCCTCCTATTCCTGAAGTTTCAAATCATCAAGATTTCTAAGAAAGGAATTCGGATCCAATCATATTTTACCTTAATTATTATTTATCCAGTGATTGTTACCTTATATTTTTTATCTGCTTAATGATTTCTTTTTAATTAGCTGCTTTAAGAAAATTGTTGCATAGTCAGCAGCTACCGTGGCACCTTTAGCTCTTGCTTGTGGCACCCCAGTTGTGAACCACTGTTATAGACTAATTAACCGAACCTAACTCAACCTTAACCTTACTGATGAATTGAGGTTAGGTTACAGGCTAATGAACTGTAACTCAATCAACACTCAGATTGGTGGCACCTGTATAATGGAAGAATGTATAGGGCATTAGTTTCATTATGCAGGCACCTTTATTACATTCGATAATTCCCTGGTTTCAACTTGACAAATACGTTACTATTGTTTTCATTTGTAAAATAACTGAATTATATAATCTTACTATTCCAATCATTTTTATGGCGTAAAAGTGAAAGAAATCAGGAAGTTGGAGTGGCATCTATATAACGGAAGAGTACCAAATTTGAATATTTACACTTAGGACATAATTAAAGGTTCCAGTTTTTTTTTTGTAAATTTCATGATGTATTTTATGTAATTTTTATTTATTTTATTTCATTATTTATATATGTATTTATATTTTGTATTTATTTTCTTTGCAATTAAAATAGTTGCTAATATGTGTCTAATTTTTTAATCTTGCCTAATCTATAAATTTCAGTTACAGTATACCTATTGTGTTCATTGATTAATGATGTCAGCTTTGTATAATGATCAAAAACAAAAAGACGATCAAGTTGTGTACAGTATCTGTCCCAAAAATTCCGGTAACTTTTTTTATCATTTATTGAAAATTAATTTGCCGTTTCTTTAGAAATTTTCTCAAAGTACTCTCCTCCCCACGCGATGCACATTTTACAACCCTTCAGCCACTCCTCATAAGCTCCCTGAAAGGCCTCAACGGGGACCTCTCATAGACAGGCCATCAAAGCTTCTTTTATCCTCTCCAGTGTCCCGTGGTGGTAAGTTCTTTTTGTAGTTTGGGAAACAAAAAGAAGTCAGCTGAAATAACAAAAGAATTTCAAGCTTTGTATCATAGCATTTGAGCAATTCCTGGCACATCAACAAGTACTGTTCCTTCATGTTGTCGGTGAACAACTTTCGACACCATCTTGGCATAGATCTTCCTCTTGTCAAAATCCTCGGTTAAACTGCAGTGAACAAGTGATTTAGGTTTTCATGAAAAATTGACAAGAAAACAATACTTTCCTTCTGTTTATATTCATGTAGCTGAAGAATGGGTTTAAACATTGATTTATACAAGGTCTGAACAAAAAGTAGGTCTACCCAACAGTTTTAAATAAAAAAAATTATTTTTACTTTCTCTTGGCTTATATGAAGATATAGGGAAGGAAAGTACTGCTTTCATGTCAATTTTTTGAAATCAAGTTTTCATAGGATATACACATTTTCAGACTCCCTGAACCCAAGAAAACCTATTTTTAGTGATTGGTCTGTATGTGAACAAAATAACTCAAGAACAGAATAGTGTACAAAGTTGAAAATTGGAACTTAAGTCAGATACCGCTATAGGACCCAACACAAACATTTTCATCAAAATTGGTCAACCAGAAGAAGTAGTTTACTCATGTAATTTTTTACTTTTTGTGATTTTCTCAAAAACGGTTCCTACATTTTTTTTTAAAATCACCTCATTCGTTACAGTTGCTATGCTCTACAAGATAGGTTAAACGCCATGTCTGCTGAAATTCTTGGGGAGGCTGTGCTCTCATAGAAAATTTTTTTTTTTAAGATTGCAGTCTTGGTATGCATTTTACCACAAAAGTGTATTTAATTAAAGTTATGAGAAATTTAAAAAAAACCATTAACTTTTATTTTAAGAATTTTTCACTACAGCGCCTAGTTTAAAGGAAATTACTGATTTTCCATATTTTAAGTTCTTCAGAGGTTGATTTTCATTTTTTGTCATTTACTCATGATTAAAATTAGGTTACGGTTTTCATTTTACATTGTTTACTCAAGATTAAAGATAGGCTATACTGTTTGTTATCTACATTGGCAAGAGAAAGTCACATGAGTGTTTCACACCAGATTTTTATTATTTTATAACTGCATCCAGGAGACACCAAAAGGGAGTACAGGACATGCCAAGATAAAACTGATGTCTGAATTTTAACAATATGTTGAACTCAATTCTTACTACTACTAAATTGCTTACTTCAATAAGTGTGTCTCCAACCATTTGTCTAATAATGCACAATTTGCCTCAACATTCAACTAAAAGTTGTTTAATACTTATATTTTCAACCAAAAACTAATTTAGAAAGGAATTTGTTGTACACTATAAAATGTCAATTTCAACAATCAAGCATTATTTCATTTTTTTTAAACAAACTTAAATATTACAACTTTTTCCAGCTTGTGGTAATTTATTGATATGTTTTCTACCTGCATAAATAGGTTTTTATTTTAACAATTTAGTGCTGTGATAGCAACACAGTAATCAATTCTGTTTCTTGTGTAGTATTGTATTTTAACCTGTTATAAGCAACTTTTTTATAATTTAATCTGGAAATTTGTTTTAGTGGAAATAAATACCCCAGATGATATTTTACCATAGATTTGATCGGTATAATAATCCCATGATAAAATTCTATCAAGTGACACTTCTAGAAATTTCACTGTTTGCACGTGTTTCAGGATATTATTTTGTTTAAAGACATCCACTTCTCTGTTTTTGAACTAAGTACTGGCACTTCTTCCCATTGACTGTTAACATTAATTCATTCAGAAATTGCACCACTAATGCCAGACTGCTTAGCAGATGTCAAGAATAAAGGCTGCCGAGATGATATTTTTGCTTTAAAATTATTTTTATTATAGTTGCATCAACATTTTTAGTTAGTAGTGACCCCATTACATAACAAAAACAAGTAACATAACATATGTACTATAGGTTTACAATAATTAAATAAATTGTATTTTATAAATTTTAGTGTGTGCCATTAACACAATCTTTGCAGGTGTCCGGTAAGTGAAATTGTCTCCCTGGTGTTCAAGGTTGGAGATTTTACAAGGATGTGTTGTACAATTTGGCTAGATGACAAAAGATTTTTAGCAGGGTGCATTTTTTATAAATTCTGATGTTGGTGAATCCAATGAAACATGTAAGTTTAGTTTAATAAAATCACAGATAAAAGAAAATTAAAACAACTACCTATTGAAAATTCACTGTACATATCTTTACATAAGACTTATTAAGTTGTGTATTTTCATTCTGTTTTAACCAAAATTTTCCTTGACCACTCCAAATGAATGCTAGAATAGTTTTGTTTATTGGCCATGCTGGGGCTTCATTTCCGCAATCTAAATTTAGTGGGCCTACTTGAAATTATAATAATGGAAAATGTTCCATTGGTATTTGGCTACACAGAAATAAAAAAGTTCAAAAGGATCGGAACAAAACGGGAAAAAGAATTTTTTTTATGACTAGATAATGTACGTAAAACGGTCTTTATTTCGTAAATATGGATATTCTAAGGTAAAACGTTACAATTTATAACCGCGGAAAAATCTTTTGCAATAACATATGTAGTACAGATACATTACTGTTTTATTATGCATTGTTATTGCAATTAACACGTTAATCCATCTCAGATACAGTAAAAAATTCATAATCTGAATTCGAAAACGTACAAGATTTTAATTATACACACAATGACAAGATAACCTGCGTGCAGTATTAAACATTTCAAATTTTTATTTGGTCGACAACCTGTCTGTGCATTCGATTTCATCATTAATAACAGCTGATATTACGAATGAATTATTTGTGGACATTGTAAATTACTCTTTGTACTACGAGTAAATAATGAATTCATAGAATTTTAAATGAAAATATGTTATAATTTACAAAACGTTATCAGTTGTCATTTAAATTTTACCATAATATTATATAAAATGTTATTGCCCTAACGAACGTCGATAAATTACACAGTTTTGATGCTAGTTAATAAAATTAAAATGTAATTTCTAATAATATCATTTTAACTTTATGGAATATTTTCATTTTATAACCTGTGTTATTCGTAATGATGATGTAATTTTATGTATCATACGCGATTACAAAATTTCCCTAAAAGTTGGTAGCTCGTTTTATTTATTTTACATTTTCTAACCTGTTTTTCTAAAGTACCATATTTAGAAAGTCGTTGAAAAGTACACCTTTAAACTAATTTGTTTATTTTAAGATTTAATATTAATTATAGTTATTTTATTATTAGTGTTTAAAAATATAAACACGGTTGGAGAACAAAATGAGTAAAGACCACCTTGAAGTACCCACCCACCAAGGTAAGTCTTGTGTCATACGAGTAGCCATATTGGTATGTCTCCCAAGGTGGAGTTGTAATAGAAAGCGGAAATATTGTTAGTAAAATGACGTTGTTTTAGTACTAACAATAATGCCCGTGATTCTTCATTTAAGTGATTTTATTAGATAATATTTATTTAACCAAATGTGTGGATTTTATCGGAATTATTCCTAATTGTAAGTATTTACCAACTAGATATTTTTTTATAGACGTAAGCACGTATAACAGAACAGGTACAACAGTTTCATTGTGAACTAATAGTTCACTTGAAATCTATCCTTAATTAATTTAACTCTCATAATATTAAACTTTTGTAGTACTTTCATTATTATTTATTGAAATTTAACGGTAATGATTTGTGATTAATGTCAAAACGGTTTTGTTCAATCAAATTCGTGTTATAACCTATATGATTTTTTTGACAGGTTGAAAATATTCCTAATAGACGTTATGAAAGAAAACTTGGCAAAACATAAATAATTTGTATTAAATTTGTTAAATCATGCCATCTTGTTAAATTTTTTATCAGTATTTAAGTGAATTTATTGATCTGTTTATTTAAATGTTAAGATAAATAGGTTGTTGCATTGTAAGCCTAACTAGGAGAAACTTATTTTGTAAGTTCAGTTCTCATAAAGTTATATAATTTACTTCTACAACTTTGACAGTATTAATAAGTTAAACTTTGTTTTAACAATTTTTTTATTGTAAATTTTTCTGTCTGTTGGATTTAATGGAATTAATAGGTTATTCCATTGTATGCTAATGGAATTAATAGGTTAGTTTTAATTTTTTGACAAAAAATGGGTTTCATTTCTAATCGCTATTAATAATATGTACTGGTAGGTTCATATATTATTGTGTGAATTGACATTTTGGGTTTTTTTGATCTCGATACATCTGGAGTACGTTTATTTATTTTTTTATTAATAATAGTTCCATGAAGTAGAGCCTTATCATCTTACATCAATTGTCAATTTTTTTGTAACATTAAGATTAAATCATCAATATTAAAAAAATACAAAATTTTGTACTGTAACCTCTCTTTTGTCCAGCATGCCTAAAGTTCAGATCTAACAAAAAATATTACTGCGCATATTTTATAGTAATATAAAACTTTGTCAAAGCAAACAAACCTTACAATTCTGCAGATTTTTAAATTTATATATAATTTAAAAGACCTAACCTTTAATTCTTTTACTGTTATCTAACCTTCCATGTTATAAAGTAGCATGGAAGGTTAACAGTAAAACATTGCAATTGAGTAGACATGGCATGTTTACTTTTTCAGTGTTATATTAAATTTTGCTTCATGTCTACTGCTTCAGTCCCAGCTCCTTGTAGTTGGGAGTAATGCAGTGCATTGTTATAGTAGTGGGAGAATGAATGAATTAGTAGTATTTCACAGCTGATGCATTTGTAGTGGTAGCGTGTACTAACTAGACTAAAAACATATTCTTATTATCCGGTGCTTTAATTTAAGAAATACCTACCGGGTTATTAACTTTGGTCGGATTCATAATATTTAACTTACCATTTTATATCAAAACATGTAAATAAATAATTGTAATAAATACAAACAAATATGTTAAATAGGGAAAGTTTGAAAACAAATGTTTTGTATCAGAGTATTACAACAATCGTTTTCCCAGCATGCCTCACTCATTCATTATACCTCACCCTTCACCTGTACCCTTCACCCATCAACTACATGGAGCTGGGACTCTAGCAGTACTATACTTTGGTCTTAAAGTCAGTAATAAATAATTAATTGTGCAATAAATTAAGTGTTTTTCCTAACTGGTTGTGAGTCCTAAAATTATGTTTGTGGTCTGACTGGGTATTTACAATTTCCACGTATAATAAAAAAGTGTGCAGAATTTTAAATACAGCATACTGTGCTTGGTTGACAACTCATGTTCTTAAGTTATCTGATTGTCTTTAGTAAAATTACTCACATTCGGTTGTCTGGAATAATCTGTAATCCGGCTTCACCCGAGTCCCGAAAGTGCCGGACTAAAGAGAGGTTCTGTATTTTGGTTCATTTATTGAGGTTAGGTTTCATCATCTGTTCGGTTTTTGGTTTGTGAAAACCTTAAAAATAATTTGTACAGTATAAACTTTTGAACGGTAGCTTTGTCAATGAAAAAATCCTGATCGTTAACATTGCAGGAAAAGTATTATGTATTGCTCACATTGTTTTTCAACTGTTACACAGTCTAATGTATACATTCTCGAAGCTTAGTGGTTACAGAAAATGGAGCTGGTGACACTCGAAAGGGCCAGGAAACTCAAATACAGGGTTTATTTGTAAATTAATGAGACTGGCCACCGCACGACGCTCCAGTTGCCAGCAGCGTGCTCCCTGGCGGTGGGATTTGTGGTGGGGAGGTCTAACCTAAGCAACGCACTGAGCAGCAGTCCTGTCCGAGCTCCATCATGCAGTCTTGGGTTTGAATCCCATTCAGGCATGGCATATTTTCATACGTTACAAAAAATCATTTCATCCTTCACCATCTGCATTAGCAGTAACTGCAGAACAGTCGGACGTTAAACCAAAAAAAAAAAAATGTCTGAGCTCTGATGCAGTGAGGGTCATACGTGGTGCAAAAGCTGTTTTTGTCATGGCAGAAAATGTCAAAAATCAAGCAAATACTCCAGCGAGTATGAGTATAAAACGCTATGCGTTAATTAATTTTTGCTTTCACCTGGGCAAAACCACTTCCAAGACGCTTACTTTGGTTTAGGAGGCTTACAAAGATGGCGCCCTGTCAAGGGCTCAGGTTTTCCAGTGGTTCAGTGAGTTAAACAATGGACAGGAGATCAAGTTCAAAGTAAAAACAATGTTCATTGTCTTTTGACAAGCGTGGGGTGGTCCATAAAGAATTAGTACCTCTGGGATGAACTGTCAACGCTATTTTCTACAAAGAAGTCCTTGAGCACGGGGCTGTCAAACAGAAACAACTGATCGCTGGAAGCTCCAGCCTAGACTGCCTTTGTTGTTACCGCCTACTTGGCATGGATAGAGATTGCAACCTTGCCGCACCCACCTTACAGCCCCAACGTGAGCCCGGCAGATTTTTTCCTGCTCCTAAAGCTCAAGAGAAGCCTGGAAGGTCACCTTTTGAAGATGTTCCCGCCATCCAATTTATTATTTTGTCACTGAGTTTCTGAAAGAGGTTATAGCAGTTAACTTCCAGGGAGCCTTTGTAGTGTAGGAATCGCATTGGTTGTGGTGTATCGACACCCTAGGAGACTATTTTGATAACTGTTAACAAATATTTATTGATCGTTACAATAAATTCGTTTTACCAGATCCAGTCTCATTACTTTACGAACAAACCGTGCATAAGAAATCATACTTATATCTCCAAGTTGAAATTTAAACTCACAGGTCTATTATTACGTTTAAAATTTTCCAAACAGAACATTTTATTTTTGATTTATTTATAACCATAATTTAAAAATGATTGAAATAAAAACAAAATTATACCTGGGTGATGCTGGGACAGCCAGCTATACAAAATAAATTTAATTACAGAGGAGAATCCCATGTTAGCACACGTTATCTCATCTGCCCCTTGCACTGGTTTTGTCACCAACTTATTCGGTTTTACACCAGTACTATAAGTTCTTGATAGCTTGTACCTCATTTTCAATTAATTAAAACATTTATTCTTTTTACTTTTCGTGCCCAATATGAGTATACAGGGAAGGAAAGTTTTGTTTTTATGTCGATGTTTTGAAATCAAGTTTTCACCAGACATAATCGTTTTCACACCCCCTTGAACCCAGAAACCGTGATCATCTGATTAAAAACCTATTTCTGCAAATCACCTTCAGACTCTGCTATCAGAACCTTATCGTCTGAAAATAATAGCTTATTTAAGTATTCCCTTTCCCTACTTTGATGCTCGTAGAAATGTTTGCCATACCCGAAGAGCGTCATTCATTAATTTATTATTTATTAAATATATAATACATTAACATATTTACAATTAGGTTATTGGTATTAGGTTATAGCATATATTATAAAGAAGCGAAGATAAATTACACCCTTGATTTACACCTAAATTTATTATAAAATCGGCTCTCCTTGAGTATTGGTTTTCAAAGAAATACTTGTTCCATTGTAATGTGACTTTATCCTCTCTATAAGATGTGGTGAGCATCCTCGAGCATACATTATCTGCCACAATTTTTATAATTTTATTTACAATTCACCAAATCAGTTCTACCAACCTAATCAGGTCACTGTTTTTGTACTTGGCATAAACTTGTTTTTAAATTTATATATATCTAAAACTTTTCCAATGTATAGACTTCTTTATTTTTATTGTTTTTTTGTAATATTTCCAAATTATTTTTTATGTTGCTTATAGTGTGCTTTAAATTAATTGTTTGGTAAAATTAGAAAAATTTGTATTTTCTCTTTTTGCAAATGTTATAGTGTTCAGAAAATCTCTTCCGGAATGATTTGGTGGTGGCTTTACCAATATTAATTTTTTCTTTAATGATGTTTTATGGTGGTTTGTAGTTTGTATGGAATGTTGCCTATTTATTTTTATTATATTCATTAATTATGTTATGTATGTTCTTATAACTGTAATGTAATGAATATTTTAGTTGTATTTTTTTTCATAAATTTATAAAAAATTAAAAACCTACAATTTTTATTTCGAGCATCCTTTTCAACTGAGCTTAGTTTAGCGGTAACTAATTTTTCTAAGTCAAACAGAGCTTGGTTTTCTTTTAGTGCCGTTCTCTTATGATTAAAATTAGGTTGTTTTTGATTTTACATTATTTACTCATGATTAAACTTATAGGATAAATTTTTCAGGCCTTAAGGCCAGCCCAATCTCCGTCAACTGCTAGAAAGTCACTATTATTTGTTAAGTAACACCTGTTGGTAAGCAACTTTGTATGGTGACCAGCTGAACAAATTCTACTGGGGGTCCCTGTTCAAACTTATACCTTATCCGGGTCAAATAATACAGCAAAAAGCTGCAATCAAATTTGGTGGTTGCCAATAATGTACGGTCAGATTCCGTTATACGCCCCCAAATATTAAAATTTTACTTTAAATACACTTTTAAGTACACTTTAAATTACTGTAGCTACACAGCTACGAAACTTATAATTATTTCAGAACGATTACACAGTATTTTGGCCTGATGAGCTGATTGTATTCTTTATACTATTTTTCAGGGCTGATGGCCTCTGAACGTAAGCATTACCCCCTACACACATATAGCCAGCCAATGACTAGCCAGCAACGTTGCCACCACTTGTTCTCGTAGCTCTGTTATTTCGTCAGCCATTTTTTTGGTCTTTCAATAACAATTATAACTATGAACACACAATCAGCTGATTATAAAGTGTTGCATGTTGAAACACCCTATAATCGATGTGTTCAGTACGAAATGTAAGACAAGAGTGAATTACTGTAGCTCTTATACGTATGCGCACGTAATGTTTATCAAGCACAATCTGACAACGCTGGCAAACGTTCTGATTGGTCTAAACACGTGGAACAGCACAGCTCATCAACCGTGAAAAGCATTATAGTTTATCACTACAGTGATATGGCATTATCACTGATCACGTGAAAGGTGGTGATGTAGAAAAACTTAAGTGTGTAACTGATGTTCAGTTGCGTACTAGTAACCTACATGACTATATGGTTCCAAATAATTATTTAATAAAATTTTGATTTTCATTTATTCATGGAGTTTTGAGTTAACCTCTATTGCGTTTTCCTAGAGCGAGCTTCCAATATATCACAACACAATTGATTAAAACTATTTTTGGATAGTAAGCAAAAATTTCATAAAGAATATTTAGCTAAAAACTTAAGATAGTTATTATTAACACCTTCCTACCTTGTATGATTACTATTCATCATTCCACACTATTCTAAGTGTAAAGAAAATAATTATGTTTTGGGGACATATAACGGAATCTAACCATAATGTACAGTTCCTCACGACAAAAAAAGTTTTCAGTATTAACCTTGGCTAGAAAAAAATCGAATGAGTATTTCAAAACAGATTTTTATTATTGCGGCACTAAAAATAAAAGATGTATGCTATAACCGCTGAGTAATTGTATATGATGTCATAGCAGATTTATATAATAGTGTATAATTTGCAATTATAATATGTTTTCTTAGATCATGATTGTTTTATGATTAAATTTTTATGCAACATACCTAGTATGACTAAATCCTTTGGAATTAGAACCTACTAATGTACAAATTGATGGTATCGCATATTTAGGGTTTATCTTTTAGTACAGACTGAAAAAGTATTGTGATGATTTAAAATTTTGATACGTGGTTTTCAAATGATCTAAAGAGTTTTATGACTCTTGGCGTCCAATGTACCTGTTAATGTCCAAATTAAAAAAATTTCTGTATTGGGCCAATTTTAGGCTGTGTGAGATGACTTTAGACATTTCTGGAAGCTCTTTTTGCAGCTCACATTGTCAGCATTCATTTACCATATGCTTTTTGTCCACAATATTTTGGTTTTCCTCTTCATGGCACCTATTAAAGGTCATAATTAATAGTTTGAATTTGATCCAGTTTATTCTGGTTTTCTCTATCCCCTTTCTTACTTCTTTAAACCATTTAAAAATCTTAAGTCTATTTTTTGGTGTTACACAACCTGTGTAAAAAAATTTTTTGTTAACCGGTTGTCATCCATTCTACACAGGTGTCCATAAAACTTTAGCCTTATTTTTCTATTCAGTCATTTTCCTTGTATAATTCTTCTCATTCTCGTAACTTATTTTGAGGAGGATCTTTCTCTCAAATTTCTCTGCTTCTCGTAGACCAGCTTTCCTGGTCGTATTAAGGCACTTATTCGCATACAGACACGCAGGTTTTATCACAGTATTAAAATATCTTATCCTTAGCTTTTCTTGGGAGTGCTTTCGTCTTATACAAGTGGTGAGTTCCTTGAAGTGCACTGGTCAACATTCCTTGTCTGCTGTTGTTTACTTCATTTTTACTAGTCTTCTGCTATGAAATCCTTCTGAGGTACTTGAAGCTATCAATTTTTCTGTGTTGTGTCTTCAAGTAATGCAGGGCTGTTTTGAGGTTCATTATGTAATTAGTATTTTTGAAGGAAATCTGTAGTCCTTTTTCTGGTTGTTCTTTTGAAATTAGATTTGTTATTGCTGTTTCCATGTTCCTAGAAATGCTTGCTAGGTCATCTACAAAAGCAAGACACTTTATTTTTGTGTCGTTCTTTGATCCAGTGTGCATTTGGTTTAACAATCCTTTATTAGCAAGTTTCATTTCACATTCCTGAATAAACTTCTCCAGCCCACAGTTAAAAAGAACAGGTGATAGTCCATCACCCTGCCTGATGCCAGTTTTAATATCATACTTTTTCAACTTAATATATCAGATATTTTAATTTATTTGTTTTCTTTATTTTTCCACATTTGGTTTTTATTTTTCTGGATGTTAGGTAACTCGTCCATTTGGTTTTCTCAGTGGAAACTTTTAGACCCTCTGCTTTTTCATTACGCTCATTATGGAAGATGGAACTTGCCAAGGAAGGATTGTTAAACCATTTATATATTGGATAATCAAAGAATGGCATAAAAATCAACTGTTTTTGTTTTGCAGACAACCTAGCATAGAAACGGTGATGGGACAAATCAATGTATTAAAAAAATAAGCATAAAAAGCAGGAATTTAATTTCCTTTGAAGGAAATCTGGTGTGAAAAACATACGACTTTCTCTTGCCAATGTAAATAATGAACTTAGCATAACCTGTGTTTAATCATGGGTGAATAGTGCAAAATGAAAATCAACCTCTGTAGAACATAAAAATACGGAAAATCACAAATTCATACAAAACTAAGCTCTTTAGAAGAAAATGCTTGAAATAAAAGTTGTAGGGTTAAAATTTCCTGTAACTTTAATTATGGACACTTTTTTCTTAAAATGCTATGGTCGCAATCTTAAAAAATCTGGTGTGAAACACTCACACAACTTTCTCTTGCCAATGCAAATAATTAACAATAAACCTAACATTAGTATTAAAACATTAGAAATGAACAAAAACTAACCTCAAAAACATAACCTTATTTTAATCATGAGTGGAAGACGCAAAATGAAAATCGAACTCAATTTGGCTTAAAAAAAACGGAAAATCACACTTTCACGCTAAACTAGGCTCTGTAGAGAAAAATGCTCTAAACAAAAGTTGTAGATCTTTTAATTTTCTATAACTTTTATTATATACACTTTTGTCGTAAAATGCATACTAAGACCGAAATGTTAAAAAAATCGATTTTTCTCACGTTTTCGTGAGAAAAAAACAGAAAATCGCAAATTACCGCTAAACTAAGCGTCATACAAAAAAATGTTTGAAACATAAGTTGTAGGTTTTTAAATTCTCTACAACTTTTATTATATAAGTTTTTGCGCTAAAATTTATATTAAAGCCGTAATCTTAAAAAAACAACGTTTTTACGTGAAAACAGCCTCACCGAGAATTTCAGTAAACATGGCGCCTACCCTATCTTGTAGAGAATAAAAAATTGAGTAAAATAGGCGATTTTAAAAAAAATCGTAGGACCAGTTTTTGAGAAAATCGCAAAAAACTGAAAAATTATACGAATTCTACGAAAAACTACTACTTCCGGTTGACCGATTTTGATGAAAATGTTCGTGTCGCGTCCGGTAGTGGTATGTAACTTAAGTTTCAAGTTTCAAGTTCGTACGATGTTCCGTTCTTGAGATATTCTGTTCACACACAGACACACACACAGACACACACACACACACAGACACACACACAGACCAATCGCTAAAAACATGTTTTTTGGGTTCAGGGGGTCTGAAAACGTATAGATCCGGTGAAAACTCGATTTCGAAAAATCGCCATGAAAACAATACTTTCCTTCCTATATATTCATATAGGCAAGAGAAAGTAAAAAAATCCAACATTTTTTGCAGATGTTGATTGAAAAAAAAACCGAAAATATAATTGCTGCTAAATTAAGCATTGTACAAAATAAATGTTAAAATAAAAGTTGTAGGATTTAAAATATTCTACAATTTTGATTATGCACACGTTTCGTGTATACTCTGAATTTATTAATTAGGACACCTCATTGTTGCTAAATATTGTCGGAAATTCCTGAGGAAAATCTGATGAGGATATTTTATTTTTTATTACCTATATCTATTCAGATAACAATTTCTTCCATAGTGTGTATTTTTCCTTAACGGCAGTCATTCGTTGTATACACCCATCAGAATTGTGAATGCATTGGAAATGTTTTGTTTACAAATGTTAACTGGTCACCGATAAATTTTGCAATAAAGTTGGGCTTTTTATTCACATGTTCGATTAATTTTCATATTTTGTATTATGAAACTGAATTTTGGGAGAATAGTTTGTTTGTTGTGTGTGTTTTTACGTTGAAATTGAAAGTTACGTTGAAGAAATTTATTGTTTTTTTTAGTGGTAGGTTATTCGTTTTATTTTTTATTTTTTTGTATGAATGTAGTTTTATAGGGAAGAAAAGTATTGTTTTTCTCTCCTCAAAATCGGTAAAAAATGGGATTTTTTAAAGATTGCGGCCTTAATATGCATTTTATGACAAAAATGTATATATAGTTTAATTTATAGGACATTTAAAACCCGACAACTTCTATTTTAAGCATTTTTCTTGATCAAGGTCCATATAAAATTTTCATGAGGCAGATCAGAGAAACTTGGCTATATGTTGTGTTGACATCACTGGTTGCTTTCAGCATGCACACTGCCTAAACATAAAAAATTCACATCATACATGAGATTAAGGTCTGCATACAAAATGGAAATATTTTCTAGACCTTGCGGCTCGCAAAAAATTAGTCAGCGGTCTGCCAGTTGGTGACCACCCTGTATGAATATATAGGGAAGGAAAGTATTGTTTTAATGTTTAGTTTTCACTGGAAATACTCATTTTCAGGCCCCCTGAACCCAAATAGTAACACGATTTTAGTAATTAGTCTTTGGGTGTAAAAAATTATCTGAAGAACAGAATATTGTACAAAGATGAAACTTGGAACTTAAGTTAGGTACCACTAGAGGACCTGATAAGAACATTTTCAACTAAATCAGTCCTTCGGAAGTTGTTGTTTATCGTACAATTTTTCACTTTTTTGTGATTTTTTTTTTATTTCAAAAGCAGCTATGGTTTTTTTAAATTACATTATTTACTAGTTTTTTATGTTTCGCAAGAGCGTGTAAATGCCATGTCTGCTGAACTTCTTGAAAAGGCTATGCTCTCATAATAAAAAGTTGTTTTTGTAAGATTGCATCCTTAATGTGCATTTAGGGGAAAAGTATATATATAATTAAAGTTGTTGAAAATTTTAAAATCGACAGCTTTCATTTCAAACTTTTTTCTACAATGTCTTAGTTCATAATCGATTATTTGCTGTTGTATTGCTTATCAAAATCGGTAAAAAAAAAAATTTTTAAGATTAACGACCTTATGCATTTTACGACAAAAGTTTGTATAAATCAAAGTTATTTATGTATTTAAAAATAGTATTAGAAATAAGTTGCAGAAAATTGAAAGTACAATATTAATTTCAACCATTTTTTTCTGAAATCGAAGATTTTTACAGTGTCAATTAGTGATTTTCCATATTTTTAAGTCTGAACAGAGGTTAATTATCAATTAGCGTCATTCATTTATGGTTAAAATTAGGTTATGTTTTTCATTTTACATTGTTTATTAATGACTAAACATAATTTTTTTAATCCCTAACCTGTGTACGTGCAATCTGTTTGATTTGGGAACTATAAGCATCCCCATGATCCAATGAGATGAGGATATTTATGACTTGTAAATGAGGTGTAGTCTTGTACAGACTCAGGCCGACCATTCCTAAGAGAGTAAGGTTAATTGAACCCAACCATTATATTACACTGGTAATCACTGTGTAGTATTCAAATCCATATAAAAGTAACTACCTTTACTAGGGTTTGAACCACGGAACCTTCGTCTGCGAAAAATCAGCCATTAAACAGTTGATTTTGGTGACGACTACCGCTATACCTACCCAGTGGGTTGATTAAACATTGTGGGTTATATTTTTACTTTCTCTTGCCTATATGGAATATATAGGAAGGAAAGTATTGTTTTCATGTCGATTTTAAGAAATTGAGTTTTCACCGGATCTACACGTTTTCAGACCCCTGAACCCAAAAAACATGTTTTTAGCGGTTGGTCTGTGTGTGTGTATACAAAATATCTCAAAAACGGAACATTGTACGAACTTGAAACGTGAAACTTAAGTTACATACCACTACCGGACCCGACACGACATTTTCATCAAAATCGGTCAACCGGAAGTAGTAGTTTATTCGTGTAATTTTTCACTTTTTTGCGCTTTTCTCAAAAACTGATCCTACGATTTTTTTTAAAAATCGCCTTATTTACTACATTTTTTATGCTCTACAAGATAAAGTAGGCGCCTTGTTTACTGAAATTCTTGGTCAGGCTGTTTTCACGTAAAAAATTTGCTTTTTTAAGATTACGGCGTTGTAACGCAAAAATATATATAATAAAAGTTGTAGAGAATTTAAAATCCTACAACTTTTATTTGAAACATGTTTTTGTATAACGCTTGGTTGAGCGGTAATTAGCGATTTTCTGTTTTTTCTCACGAAAACGTATGAAAAATCGATTTTTTTAAGATTTCGGCCTTAGTATGCATTTTACGACAAAAGTTTATTTAATCAAATTTATTGAAAATTAGAAGATCTACAACTTTTATTTAAATCATTTTTCTCTACAGAGCCTAGTTAAGCGTGAAAGTGTGATTTTTCCGTATTTTTAAGCCAAACTGAGGTCGATTTTCATTTTGCGTCTTTCACTCATGATTTAAATAACACGATAAGATAGTGTTTTAGTAAGGTTATGTTTTTTTGAGTTTAGTTTTTTGTGTATTACTAATTTTAGGTTATATTGGTCATTATTTGAATTGGCAAGAGAAAGTTTGTGAGTGTTTCACACCAGATTTTCTTTCTTATGTATGTTGGAAGGAAAAAGTCGTGTGAGTAATTCACACCAGATGTTTTTTTTAGTTCTGTTAAGCCGTACTGTGAGTTATATTAATTATTATCAGTCGTATAAGTCTGAATGTCATTTATAAATTTAAAAAAGGGGAAAAGATCGTAAATTCTACAGTAAAATATAAATTTTGAG
This sequence comes from Catonia carolina, assembly GCA_035578175.1. Classification (NCBI taxonomy): domain Eukaryota; kingdom Metazoa; phylum Arthropoda; class Insecta; order Hemiptera; family Achilidae; genus Catonia; species Catonia carolina. The sequence goes on along the minus strand of JAQMRL010000012.1, from coordinate 8,632,394 downwards.
GTAACTGGTTTAACCTTGGGGACAATGAACGTTTCCTTTCTCACTTTTATTGTACGCTTTTAACTCAGCTCTTCCTCTTCACTTGCCCTCTCTATCACTCTCCTATATCTCGTTCACACGCGCGCGCGCGCGTGTGTGTGTGTGTGTGTTTTACTTATTGTAGTGATTCAATTTTTTGAAGGTCGTCTTTAAAACAATGTGTGTGTCTACATACGTCTGTATTTATATATGTTGCACACATATCTATAAAAAGAAAATCATACGTGATTTGACTCGTGATACTAAATCATGTCAATCTGGATTTATTGTGCGAGGTGTGATCAAAAAGACCGTTGAATAATTTTACGTATTACGTACGAATTAAGTAATAGCGTACATTAAACTTGAATTAATCTCTTCTAAATTACTCTCCTTGCCTAGCGATGCCCTTATCCTAACGTTGATTCCATGATAAAAAGAATTCCTCGAAAACTTCGGGTCTTTTCTGTTATCACCCCCCCCCCCTCCCAGCATAATTAGTCGCATTTTGTGGATATTTCGTATGTAATCTTACAGTATATAGAACCATAAAAAGGGGGAAAATATTTTAAAAAGTTTGGTGTGAAACACTCATACGACTTTATCTTGTCAATGCAAATAATGAACGATATAACCTCTCATTAATTATAAAACATTAGAAGTATACAAAAAACAAAACGTAATTTTAATCATGAGTGAATGATGCAAAATGAAAACAAACTTTGGTTTGGCTTAATAATACGGGAAATCATTCTTTGACACTAAACTTAAAAAAATTCATTTTTTTACAAATTTTCATGAAAAAAACCTGAAAAACACTAATAACCGCTAAACTAAGCGTAAACAAAAAATGTTTGGAATAAAAGTTGCAAGTCTTTACATTTTTTACAACTTTTAATTTTATACACTTTTGCCCTAAAATGCATATTAAGGCCGCAGTCTTTACAAAAAAAAAATTTCTGCGAGAGCACTGCCTCCCCAAGAATCAGCAGACATGGCGCCCCTACCCTATCATGTAGAACATAAAAAATGTAGTAAATGAGACGAGTTTTTAAAAAAAGTCGTAGGAGCCGTTTTTGAGAAAATCGCAAAAATGAAATATTACACGAATAAACTACTACTACTTCCGGTTGACCGATTTTGATGAAAATGTTCGTGTCGGGTCCTGTGATGGTACCTAACTTAAGTTTCAACTCCGTACGATGTTCCGTTCTTGAGATATTTTGTTCGCGCACACGCACACACACACACAGACCAATCGCTAAAAACATATTTTTTTTGGGGTTCAGGTGGTCTGAAAACGTTAAAACTCGATTTATAAAAATCGACATGAAAACAATACACTCCTTCCTATGTATTCATATAGGCAAGAGAAAGTAAAAATCCTACACCAGTATTCTTCGTTAAGGTTAAATATAGGTTGGGTAAATAGATTGATTGCTTTTTCTCAATATTGTTACTGTAAGTAATAATGAAATATAAATCATAGAGTACATGGTATCATTTAATTAATTAATTTAACATATTTAATTTTTTTTTGTCATCAGTCTCTCGACTGGTTTGATGCAGTTCTCCAACCTGTTCTATCTTGCGCAAGTCGTTTCATATCTACGTACCTGTAACACCCTACATCTTTTGTAATTTGCTTTATATACGTATTCTAATCTTTGCCTCCCTCTACAATTTACTCCCTCAATATTACCCTTCATTATTAATAGCCCAATACCTGGATGTCTTAGGATATGCCCCGCTAGCCTATCCCTTCTTTTGGTAAGATGCTTCCATATACTTCTTTTTTCATCCACTCGCCTAAGAACCTCTAAATTACTTATTTTGTCCACCCACATAATCTTTAACATTTTCCTATAACACCACATTTCAAAAGCTTCTATCCTCTTCTTTTCTACAGCCCCTATCACCTACGTTTCACTTCCGTATAATGCTACACTCCAAACATAATGTTTTAAGAAATTTTTCTTAATCTGTAAATCAATGTTTGTAGTCAGTAAGCTGTTTTTCATTTCAAAGGCTTTTCTAGCTTGAGCAATTCTACTCTTTATATCACTTGTGCTTCTACCATCGTTTGTTATTTTACTCCCTAGATAGCAGAATTCCCCAACTTCCTGTATGTATATTTAAATTAACATAATTAAATAAAATATTATTAAATAATTTAATAACTTTCAATAAATAGTTTAACGTTAACTTGAAAAATAATGATTTATTTTAAAATATTTTTCCAGTTTTTGTCGTTAAAAATACTGTAAGATTACCTACATACAAAATGTCCACTGTATCTGCCAACCATTTCAACGTCGGTTTATACGGATGTTTAGAATGTACGTATTTAGGACTCTATTTGAACATAAATTTTATTTTTAATATTTATGTAGTTGATCGGAAAGAACTATTATTTATGAATGATATAGTCGCCTGCACTTTTACTGATATACGTATGACGAAGATAATTTAGTGGCTTTGGAAACTCGTGTGTTTGTTTACACAGCTGCGTATTGCGTCTGATGATCATTTTTATGTAATTTTTTTATTCCTAATGTGCGTCCGTTGTAATCTGTTTAAATTAGAGCAATAAGCCACCCCGTGACCCAATGAGATGAAGAAATATGACGTGTAAATTAGGTGTAGTCTTGAACTGATTCAAGACGAATGTGGTTACTTGAACCCCAACCATTAAAGTACATGGGTAACCACTGTCTAGTATTCAAATCCGTATAAAAGTAACTACATTTACAGGTATCAGATGAGTTAATATCCCATAGCCGAGCGAGTGAGAGGGAGATATGGTATAACTACGCATGCGCCCAAAGGTATTTACAGTTATAATCCAAATCTGAAAACATACTACAGTCGTTAACTGAGTGCATAAACGCTTGCTCACAATGAGTAAAATTTATACAATGTTATTGGAATGGCTTGTGTGAGTGAGAGCGTTATGCATTTTCTCACTCCCACGGGTAGGGGACTTTAGTTTATCTGAATACTGTACTAGAATTAGAACCGCGAAACCGAAGTCTCGGAAAATCAGCTGAGTAGCGGTAACGATTTCTACTCCTAGACCAACCCGTTGGGTATAACCTATTGCTGTGAAAGTTGGTGCGCTTTGTTTATGTTGAAGTGTAGCTTTTAACACCGACGGAAAAAGTTTTTTTTGGTTTTACGGATAACTGTTCTGCAATTACTGCTAATGCAGACGGTGAAGGATGAAATTATTTTTTGTAACGTATGAAAATATATCGTGCCTGAATGGGATTCGAACCCAAGACCGCATAATGAGAGGCGAGCACGTTACCAACTACGCCAATGCGGCCGGCGACGGAAAAAGAGGGGTGTTATAAGTTTAATTTGTGTATCTTGTCTGTGACATCGTGGCTCCCAAATGTATGAATCGATTTTGATTAATTTTTACTTTATCTTGCCTATATGAATATATAGGAAGGAAAGTATTGTTTTCACGTCGACTTTTCGAAATCGAGTTTTCACCGGATCTACGTTTTCAGACCCCCTGAACCCAAAAAACATGTTTTTAGCGATTGGTGTGGGTGTGTGTGTGTGAACAAAATATCTCAAGAACGGAATATCGTACGAACTTGAAACTTGAAACTTAAGTTATATACCAGGCCCGGCGCGAACATTTTTATCAAAATCGGTCAACCGGAAGTAGTAGTTTATTTGTGTCATTTTTCACTTTTTTGCAATTTTCTCAAAAACGGCTTTTACGAATTTTTTTAAAAATTTTTTAAAAAATGAGGTAAATAATTACCTCATTTTTTATGTTCTACAAGATAGGGTAGACGCTATGTCTACTGAAATTCTTGTTGAGGCTGTTTCCGCGTCAAAAAATGTTTTTTTTTAAAGATTGCGGCTTTAATAAATGCTCTTTAGCGCAAAAATGTAGAGAATTTAAAATTCTACAACTTTTATTTCAAACATTTTTTTGTATAATGCTTTAGTTTAACGGTAATTAGTGATTTTCTGTTTTTTTTTTCTCACAGAAACGTGTAAAAAAATCGATTTTTTTTTAAATTTCAGCCTTCGTATGCATTTTACGACAGAAGTGTATAATCAGATTTATAGTAAATTTAAAGATCTACAACTTTTATTTAGAGAATTTTTCTCTACAGAGCCTAGTTTACCGTGAAAGAGTGATTTTCCGTATTTTTAAGCCAAACTGAAATTGATTTTCTTTTTGCGTCTTTCACTCATGTGAAAATTAGGTTATGTTTATTGAGGTTAGTTTTTTTGTTTATTTCTAACGTTTTATTACTAGTGTTAGGTTTATTGTTAATTATTTGCAATGGCAAAAGAAAGTTGTGAGTGCTTCACACCAGATTTTTTTTGTTTGAAAGGTGTTCTTAGCTGAGTCAATAAAATAATTAAAAACCGCATAGGCTTATAAAAATACTATAACCTCAAAAATCGATCGTTTTGTGATGTATCTGTGTGTGTGTCTCCCGAACGGATGAACCGATTTTGATGTACTTTTTGTTTGTTTGAAAGGTGACTTAATAGAGAGTGTTTTTAGCTTTGATTCAATAAAAAACAACGTAGGCCTATTAAAATACTTAAATCTCAGATCTATTAATATATAAAGCTTAAAAAGCATGAAGTAAAAATTAACAAAAAACCTTTAAATAGTAAAACAATATAAATGATTGACCCTTTAGGTTTGACGTCGTTGCGTCGGGGGGACCTCTTAAGTATTTCTTCACCAATACACAATATTTTTTTACTCTTTAAAGGTTTTTTGTCGGGGGGTTTTAAAATTTTTAATTTAAAATTTACTTTCTCTTGCCTATATGAATATATAGGAAGGAAAGTATTGTTTTCATGTCGATTTTTCGAAATGGAGTTTTCACCGGATCTACACGTTTTCAGACCCCCTGAACCCAAAAACATGGTTTTAGCGATTGGTGTGTGTGTATACAAACTATCTCAAGAACGGAACATCGTACGAACTTGAAACTTAAGTCACATACCACTACCGGACCCGACACGAACATTTTCATCAAAATCGGTCAACCGGAAGTAGTAGTTTATTCGGGTAATTTTTCACTTTTTTTGCAATTTTCTCAAAAACTGGTCCACGCACTCTGATATGTTCGCGTAATTTACTAATTTTTTTATGCTCTACAAGATAGGGTAGGCGCCATATGTTAGCTGAAATTCTCGGTGAGGCTGTTTTTACGTAAAGAAATTGGTTTTTTAAGATTACGGCTTTAATATGCATTTTAGGGCAAAAATTTATATAATAAAAGTTGTAGAGAATTTAACGTCCTACAACTTTTATTTCAAACATTTTTTTTGTATAACGCTTAGTTTAGCGGGTAATAAGCGATTTTCTGTTTTTTCTCACGTAAACGTGTGAAATATCGTTTTTTTTTAAGAATTCGGGCTTAGTATGCATTTAACTACTAAAGTGTATGTAATCAAATTTATAGAAAATTGTAAGATCTACAACTTTTATTTATAACATTTTTCTCTACAGAGCCTAATTTAGCGTGAAAGAGTGTTTTTCTGTATTTTTAAGCCAAACTGAGGTTGATTTTCCTTTTTACTTCTCTTGCCTATATGAATATATAGGAAGGAAAGTATTGTTTTCATGTCGATTTTTAGAAATCGAGTTTTCACCGGATCTATACGTTTTCAGACCCCCTGAACCCAAAAAACGTATTTTTAGCGATTGGTCTGTGTGTGTGTGTGTGTGTGCGCGCGTGCGTACGTGCGTGTGTGTGTACAAAATCTCTCAAGAACGGAACATCGTACGAACTTGAAACTTGAAACTTAAGTTACATACCACTACCGGACCCGACACGAACATTTTCATCAAAATCGGTCAACCGGAAGTAGTAGTTTATTTCGTATAATTTTTCACTTTTTTGCGATATTCTCAAAAACTGGTCCTACGTTTTTTTTTTTTGAATCAGCTGGTTTACTCAATTTTTTTATTCTCTACAAGATAGGGTAGGCGTCATGTTTGTTGAAATTCTGGGTGAGGCTGTTTTCACGTAAAAACATAGTTTTTTTTTACGATTACGGGTTTAATATGCAATTTAGCGCAAAAATTTATATAATAAAAGTTGTAGAGAATTTAAAATTCTACAACTTTTATTTCAAACATTTTTTTTGTATAACGCTTAGTTTTAGCGGTAATTAGCAATTTTCTGTTTTTTTTCTCATGAAAACGTGTAAAAAATCTATTGTTTTAAAATTTCGGCCTTAGTATGCATTTTACGACAAAAGTGTATATAATCAAATTTATAGGAAAATTAAAAGATCTAAAACTTTTATTTTGAGCATTTTTTCTCTACAGAGCCTAGTTTAGCGTGAAAGAGTGATTTTCCGTATTTTTAAGCCAAACAGGTCGATTTTCATTTCGGGGTCTTTCACTCATGATTAAAATAAGATTATGTTTTTGATGTTAGTTTTTTGTTTATTTCTAATGTTTTATTACTAATGTTAGGTTATATTGTTTAAATTATTTGCACTGGCAAGAGAAAGTTGTGTGAGTGTTTCACACCAGATTTTTTTTGTCTTTCATTCATTATTAAAATTTTGTTATGTTTATTGAGGTTAGTTTTTTATTTATTTCTAATGTTTTATTACTAATGTTAGGTTATATTGGTCATTATTTGCATTGGCAAGAGAAAGTTGTGTATGTGTTTGACACCAGATTTTTATTTTACTTTTAGAATACAAAATTTTAGTAAATGTTGTGTTTTAGACTAGTTCTTTTTAACAAAATTAAAAAAAAAAATCATAAAAATCCATGAATAAATAACAGAAATAGAGAATATTACCACAACACTGCAACTCTTCCGAATCATGGCTGGATTTTTATGCAAGTACCTGTGAAAATTTCTTGGGATTGAAAGGGGGCTTAAACCAAACTTGACTAACAATAGAATACTGTTGTTAAGAACCAAAACAATCGAGTTGTCTGTTAGCGACCACTCACACGCACACGCGCTATTTAACATTTTTTTTGTAGAACCGGTCCCATAATAGCACTATTCGAACGTCCGACTCACTCCAAAGGCACTAACTGTTTTTATATCTGACCCTGTTAATCTACACCCTGCGAGCAATTACATCTTTTCTATATATTATGCCGCTATTCTGGCACCTCGTAAAATAAATCAAAATATAACTAACTTTCTACTAGATTCGATTTCTGAGAATTCCTATTCAAAATATTCATCGCAATTTTATCTTTATTAAACACACTCCACCCCATACAGAACACAATTTTTACAATAAATAATCAGGTTTGAAACACTCACGCGACTTTTCTTGCCAATGTTGATGATTAACAATATATAACCTATGTTTCATCATAAGTAAACAATGTAAAATGAAAAACAAACTAATTTTAATCAGGAGTGAATTACGCTAAATAAAAATCAACCTGTTCGACTTAAAAAAAACGGAAAATTACTAATTGACGCTAAACTAGTCTCCTCAGAGAAAAATTGTTAAAATAAAAGTATGTAGTACAATTTTTAATATCTTATAACTTTTATTATATACATTTTTGTCGTAAAATGCATACGAAGCCACAATTTGAAAAAAATTACATTTACCGATTTGATGAAAAATGGAAACAGGGAAATCACTAAATTTCCGGTGATCTAAGGATTGTAAAAAAAAAATATAGCTTTTTAAAATGATCTACAACTTTGATTGTATTGTGACACTTATCTCTAAGGTCCATTTCAGGATCTGGGTAAGTTAAATATAATTAACACTAAAGTTTTTAAATTCAAGTATTTATTACTACTAAAAATTACAAGTAAATTACTTATTATAAATGAAAAAACTAATTACTATAAATAAACGACCAATTTACTAAATACTGCTTACAAAAATTATACAGAATAAATAAACGTTTAAACAATAGACAGTAATTCACAGTAACGTTGACCTTCTCTAACCCACTCTACGCAATTTGTTCTTTGAATCACAGACAAGACGAAACTAAAACTGGACGCTTATATAGGTGGGTTAATGGAGATTTCGAGAAAGAGAGATTTTTGATACCATAATAAAAATACAAAAATACTTATGATGGCTTCTGGATAAATCGTAACTGTAACAAATTAGGATTAAATAAAAGGTATTACAAAAAAGGCCAGTTATCTAAATAGGTACCCACTCATTCATAATACCCATACAACAATAGGCAAGCCTATCTGACTTTACAAGACCCTTTATAACTATTTCCTGGAAACGCTATTTATTTCTCTTATTATTTACGCTAACATTTTTAAAATCTCAGTCCCCCTTGAAAATTCTTGAACACACATTCCCTTTAGATATTGTCGCCACAATATACACGTTTGCTCTAAAATACATATTAAGGGTGCAATCTTTAAAAAAAAACACTTTCTACAAGAACACAGCCTCCTCAAGAATTTTAGCAGGCTTTGTGCTTATCCTATCTTGTAGAGGATAAAGATTGTAGTAAATAAGGCAATTTAAAAAAAATCTTAGGAGCCATTTTTGAGAAAATCACACGAATAAACTACTACTTTTGGTTGACCGATTTTGAAGAAAATGTTCATGCCAGGTCCTCTAGTAGTACTTAAGTTTCGAGTCTCAATTTCCTACAATATTTCATTCTTAAGATATTTCGTTCACACACACACACACACACACACACACACACACACACACACACACACACACACACGCGCGCGCGCGCGCGCACGCACGCACGCACGCACACACACAGACACACACACACACACAGTGAGAGAGAGAGAGAGAGAGAGAGAGAGAGAGAGAGAGAGAGAGAGAGAGAGAGAGAGAGAGAGAGAGAGAGAGAGAGAGAGAGAGAGAGAAGGGGGGAGAGGGAGAGAGAGATATGATTAAACATAGTTTATATTGTTCATTACATCTACATTGACAAGAAAAAGTCGTGTGATTGTTTCATGCCTGATTTTTTAAATTTAATTTGTAAGTGTGCAAATATATATTCGCTAAATGTCCAGTGGGAAAGATTTTTTAGCGGATATCTCTGTCAGTATTCCGCAAAAGGTTCATTACTTTTCTTCTGAATTTTTACATGTTAAACTCCTTTTATAATATCATTACGCACTCTGATAGTG
>JAQMRL010000012.1:8548104-8623148 GCA_035578175.1 Catonia carolina | reverse complement strand
ATCAGAGTGCGTGCGGATATCTCTGTCAGTATTCCGCAAAAGGTTCATTACTTTTCTTCTGAATTTTTACATGTTAAACTCCTTTTATAATATCATTCCATGAAGAATCGCCTCACATTAATGCAGAATACTGGATATGAGATTGAATTAGATTTTGATAAGTTCTGCTCTTTTAGCTGCTATTCTGTCATTTAATCTGGCTATTGGTTTTAATGCAAATACCTAGTAATTTTGCTGACATATGTTTGTGGTTACTGAATAATACATTGTTTAATTGTTTATACAAAGAAGGTTTTTCAAACCGGTTTCCATTGAATCATCATAACATGACTAATGGCTCATTACTGATTCATTGGACATACAGCCACATTTTTTCCTATTCTGTCACTTTTAAATGTGTATGTGTTGTAAAAAATCACCAGAAATGGTCAAAGAGTGACTAAGAACACTCATCAATTAAGAAGTTCTTTCGTGGCTTCACCACATCCTCAGCTCATCACAATATTAAAATTAACACATTAATTACATTTATTTTAGTGGAGGTGTAAACCTCCTCTGTATGTTATTACAATTACAAGAATGAAAATCAATCATTCCCATAAATTCAAAATTTATCATATTTGGCCTGAAGGCCAGCCCAGTCAGTCAGCTGGTAGCGAGTCGCTATTAATTGTTAAGCAACACTGGTTGAGCAAGTGTCTTTGTATGGTGACCAGCTGACAGCCATTCCTGAACAAACTTCACTTGGGTCCCTGTTTAAAAATTCATGGCGAATCACGTCAAAAAAAACTAACAGCAGCGATCAAATTGAAAACGTATTAACAAATAAAAGCTAAAAAAAGTAAATTTACTTAGTTAGTTTTGCCAACCTAATCAGGTCGCTGTTTTTCATACTTGTTTGCATGTTTGTTAATTTAAACTTGTTTTTAAATTTGTTCATGTAAAGCTTTTTTAATATTTCAAAATTATTTTCTACATTGCTTATAGTGTGCTTTAAATTAATTTAGTGCAGTAACATTGAAAAAATGTATATTTCCAATTCTGTTCAGTGTTCAGAACCTTTTCCTATATAATACATTTTTTTTTTATAAAAATCTGTTAAAAAATTGTATTTTTGTAATAGTGTGGCCTTAGTACGCATTTTATGACAAAAGAGTTTGTAATTAAAGTTATAAAGAAATAAAAAAAATGTGGTATGAAACTACACACAACTTTCTCTTGCCAATGCAAATAATGAACAATATAACCTAATGTTAGTAATTAAACATTTGGAATAAACAAAAAAAGTAACATCAAAAAACATAACCTCATTTTAATCATGAGTGAAAGATGCAAAATGAAACCTCAAATGGCTTAATAATACGAAAAATCACTCTTTGATGCTAAACTAGGCTCTGTAGTGAAAAACGTGTAAAATAAAAGTTATAGATCTTTTAATTTTCTATAAATTTTATTATAGACACTTTTTTAGTTAAATGCATATTAAGGCCAAAATTTTAAAAAAATCTATTGTTTTACAGATTTTCATGGGAAAAAAAACAGAAAATCACTAATTACTGCCAAACTAAGTGTTATACAAAGAAATGTTTGAAATGAAAGTAGTAGATTTTTAAATTGTCCACAACTTTTATTACGTACACTTTTGCGCTGAAATACATATTAAGGTCGCAATTGTAAAACAACCATTTTTTTCCGAGAGCACAGCCTCCCCAAGAATTTTAGCAGACATGGTGCCTACCCTATCTTGTAGAGCACAAAAAATGTAGTGAATGAGGCGATTTTTAAAAAAATTGTAGGAGCTGTTTGAGAAAATCACAAAAAAAGTGAAAAATTACTTGAATAAACTAATACTTCCGGTTGACCGATCTTGATGAAAATGTTCGTATCGGGTCCTCTAGTGGTATCTAACTTGAGTTTCAAGTTTCAATTTTGTATGATGTTCCATTCGTGAGATATTCTGTTCACACATACACGTGCGTGCGCGCGCACACACACACAAATCAATCGCTAAGAACATGTTTTTTTAGGTTCAGGGGGTCTGAAAATGTGTATATCCAGTGAAAACTTGATTTTAAATTATCAACATGAAAACAATACTTTCCTTCCTATGTACATAAATAAGCAAGAGAAAGTAAAAATATATAACTTTTATTTCAAGCATTTCTTTTACAGAGCCTAGTTTAGCGTCAGTGATTTTCTATATTTTTATGTCAGATTGATTTTCATTTTGTGTCATTCAAGTTATTTCTAGTAGGTTGAGGTTTATAATGTGAGTAGGGAGTATTGTACTGATAAGATTAGGCTATATTTCAGGTTTTATAGTTTTCCTGTAGGATACCTGGTATTTCCATTGATGCAGTTGTGGTTTCCTTAAACGTTTTCCTCAGATTTGTGTCATGATCCGATTTCCATAATGCCAAAAAGAAGATCCATAAAAATGTTTAGCTGTAGAAGTATTATTTTCTCAAGCAATCTTACACATTGAAAGCCATCATAATTGTATTCATAAAAACAATTTGTACTGAAAACCGGAATTTTGTTGATGTCAGCAAGAGTCCCCAGTGGAAAGGGGAAAAATAATGTAATACATGTTTATAAAAATAGTAGACTAAATTTATATCTTAAAAATGGTACAATTTTTTTTGGTAGTAATATTTTTTTGGTGGTAATATCTTTTTTTGGTTCTTCCTATGCAGAAATTGCATGGGGCTTTACTTTTTCAATATCTGGCCTGTACATAATTTTCAAAGAGAAGAGAATCTAGAGTTATATATTATATTGTATAAATATTTAAAATGTCACTTACCATTTCAGCTGCCTTGATCGTTAAGATCTGCTTACACATTTTTCGATGATTCCTTCGTCATCAGAGTATAGAAAGTATCATATGAAACTTTAAAACCTATGGAAAAGAAAATGTAGCATCTTCAGTCATGTATGAGGGTAATTTTTTAAACAAGAACTGTTTTGTAGTGGGGTAAGAGAAACTTTATTTATGAATGTAAATTGTATCAGAAACTAAAATATCAACATTTTTTTACTCTTCTATATAGTCACTATTATTATTTAAATATTTTTCTAGTTGTGGCATCAGCTTTTGGATCTCCTCATCAAAGAACTCTGCCACCTGACTGTTAAACCAGCCAGTAACAGTCTCTTTCAAAATTTCATCACTTTCCACCAAGAAATTCTTTAAGTTTTGGAAAAAGATGAAAGTGATGGTGCTAAGTCAGGGCTGATTGGTGAATGGTCCAATAATTCCCAATGAAAGTTGTCCAATTGCATGTTAGTTCTAGCTGCAATGTGAAGCTGAACGACGCCGCTAGAGAGCAATCCCCGTTGGTGGTGGCGTATTTTTTTTATATTTTGAATGGCGCACCTAAGCGTTAATAAGGTTTTACAATACCTCTTAGCATTTATTGTCGCTCCTCTTGGCAGAAAGTCCATCATAAGAATACCTTTCCGGTTCCAAAAAACTGTGGTCATGATTTTCTGTATTGAAGTTTCTTGCTTGAATTTTTGTGATTTCATCGGAGAGTTTGAATGATGCCTTTCACTGGATTGACTTTTAGTCTGTGGAGTGTAGTAGGCAATCCTTGTTTCATCACTGATCGCAATGTGACTCAAGAACTCGTCACCATCCTTGTCATAGCCCTCCAAAAATGACACATTATATGCCAAACGGTTTGTTTTGTGTTCTGTCAACATATTGGGTACCTATCTCGCACACATTTTTTTATAGTAAAGTTTATCAGTAACTTGATAAACTACTGATCTCTAAACTTGTGGGAATTTCTGATAAACCTTGTTAATCGTGAAGCGCCCGTTTTGGTGAATTTCCTCATCAACTTCCGTGATAGTTGGCTGTCCAGATCGTTTTTCATCATGAACATCTGTCCTTCCTCCATTAAAAACGTACACCATTTACGCACATTTCCATTGTTCAGTACACCTTCACCATGAACTTCAGCAAGCTGCCGGTGAATTTCACCTGGACAAACTTTTTTTTGGGTTTAAAAACCGAATAACAGAACGCACTTCACAACTAGGATTATTTATCAATTTGGCGACAAACGAAGCGATTTAACCATGCAACCAACACCAGCAGAGACAGAAATGTAATGGCGGCGTAGTGTGGGACTGGCCAAGAATGGCTAACCTTGAAAGGATGTCACATGATAGCCTGCGCGGACTTGATATGCAGTCAGTTCTTACTTTAAAAATTACCCTCGTATATAAACCTGTTGACTTTCTGTACTCTATGTTTACAAGGTGTGATCAAAAAATGTGGTGGATAATTTTAGTACGAACAAAGTAATAAGCTTACATCAAATTTGAATTAATTTCATTTAAAGTATCCTTGGCTAATGATGCAATTATCTTCATATTGATTCCATGATTGGAAACTTTTCTAAAAGGATTCTTTTGGAAGGGCTTTCAGGTACTCTTGTCGTTGCCCTCTCAATGTCAGAAATGATGTCAAAACGTTTTCCTTTCAGCATGGTTTTTATATTTGTGAAGAGCCAGAAGTCACATAGTGTTAAATCCGGAGAGAAGGTGGATGTGGACAAATAGAAATTTTTTCAGCCAAAAACTTACCAATTGGAAGCAAAGTGTGGTACAGGGAACAAATTTCAGAAATCACTCTTCGCATTTTCAAATGATTGGTAAAAGTGCTTTGCACGTAAGAGATATTCAATTCTTTGGTACGCTCTCTAATAGCGAATCGCCTGTTTGAATGAACCAGTTTTGCCACTTTTTGCAAGTTTTTATCTGCGTCTGAGGTCAAAAGACATCCCAATCATCACTTGTCTTCAATTTGCTCATACCACTTGTAAAAGTTTTCGGAGTTACCACATTATGGCTATACACTAATTTTTAATGTTTCATGAGCTCCTTTGGACGTTTTTGCAACTTTAAGCAACACTTAATGCATTGTTCAGAATCCATGATGCGCGACAAGACATGGTAAACACAACACTACCTCACTCTTCCAACTCTGGAAGCTGACTGACAGTTCACAACTTGTTCAAACTTGACAATAATTCAAAGAATCAAGCTATCAGACTTCTTGCTTAAGATGGATGTAGCGTCAGCAGTTACTGCTATAAAATTCATTCTCTATATTTTTTGTAGATGACAGCAGCAGTCGATGTCATCTCATCATGCTTAAATTTGATTTGCTCCCTACCTTTGTCTTTCACATCCCTATTTGGAATGTATAGGAAAGGAAAGTATTGTATCCATGTCGATTTTTTTTTAAGTAAAGTTTTCATCGGATATGCCTGTTTTCAGGGCCCCTGAACCCAAAAAACATATTTTTTTTAGCGTTTGGTCTGTGTGTGAATGAAATACCTCAAGAAAGGAATATTGTACAAAGTTGACTCTTAGAACTTAAGTTGAATACTATTAGGAGACCTTTGCTCTGAGACAGTTGTGAAAATTTCTTGAAGTGTCTAGACTAGACTAGGGCATGTGTTGACTGCAAGATGTAATTTGTGATGAGGCTAGTGGCAACCAGTGCACAGTTTTCTTTACTCTCAATTCAGAAGTACAGAGTTATTCTTTTAAAAAATAGTGTAATCGAGACATTTAGACCTGATGCTTGCCCTGCCATATAGAATTCTTCAAGATAGTCGGTTTGTAGAGGTGGGGATGCCCGCTGTGGCATTTCTGCCACTGACACTGTCCAAGTAACAGCTGCGGTAAATTAAAACTAAAAACATTATGTGCTTTTGTATAATTGCTTTAAACAGAATAAGCTTTTTTTTATTAACTTTATTAATGAAATTCACAACTGTTAATAAAATAAACAACCAGTAAATATGATGGTGAGTGAAAGAATAAATCAAATGTCATGAGTGACATGCATGGAGAGCATCATCCACTGACAGTTCTCTGACATTTTATTTAGTTACTTCTAACTAATTCATCGATTAATTAATTAATTTATTAATAGCATATAACCATTTGTAAAACAGGAGATCCCTGCTCCACTTCCTTCATCTTTACGTTGGTTGGTAGATGACAAAATAAGTAAACAATGAATAATAACAAAGATACAAGTATGGTTCTGTATTTCGTTTTTAGTGGTGTACAACTTGTTGACATTAAAAGAATAAACAAACCAAGCCAACAGTTAATCGCTTATTCAAGTTTAAAAAAAATCATACACTAGTCACGTAGCTACAATTTTATTTACCCTTAAATCTTTATCTAGCTAGTTAGCAGTAAACACAGTTGGCTCAGTTCATATACTTTATTTTGTGCAGTTTGTTAAAATTGTGAGTGGGTTCGGAAGTGTTATTTCATTTCAATTCAACGGAAGAGTTATAGACTTGCGGTAAGTAAAAATGTTTTCAGATTTGCGAATAGCGTGTTATATTCGATGCCGGTTGGAAAGAGATAGTTAACTTCCCCTCACTCACTAATTTCCTGCTACTGTGAAGTATACCCCTTCGCAAGCTTCAAGTGACAACAAACATACAGTATGTACAAATGTATTTCATCGGGAAAAAGATAAACCGCACCATTAAAACTTGAGGAAAATGAGCAATGAATTAACATACATTTTTAAAGTTTTACCCTTAATTTTTTTTTTATTCTGCTGCTGTAGTGCTTTACCAGTTTTCTTTTCTTTTTCAGAATAAGAAATGCCATTTCCACCCCCTCCTCCACCTCCTGGGCCACCTCCACCTCCAAAGTTTCCATCTGGTCCGCTACCTTCGGGAGCGGCAGATCCAAATGAAAGGAATTTATTACTTCAATCAATCCGGAAAGGAACGACACTCAAAAAGGCCGTTACTAATGACAGGAGTGCACCTTCGGTTGGTAAGTTGACAAAAAGTGTTTATTTATTTATTGGTGGCAATTTTTGCCATCTATCTTTTTCCTGTGTACGTCCATCAATCTCATCCAGATGTCGGAAACTACAAGAGATAACAAAAAACAGTTCTTGGATTAGTTATCTACAGATTCCTTAGAATCCTCTTAAAGAGTAGCTTGATCCCATTATGAGGAAGGATACCCCTGAGTTAAGTGAACACAGTGTGACTTCTTGGGTCGATTCCTTTTCTTAAGAAAAAATTTCCACCAGCTATGAGACACGTCATCTCATTAAAGGGATTTTTGTGTATTTGTTCCATTTTAACTCAATTATAACACCATTTTTAATAATTTCCTCAGTTGTGGACGGTTTGTTGTCAAGGTGTCAACAAGATGACAAAATTCAATTCCTGGTTGAAACAACTCAAGAAGCATTGGTAACTGATAAATTATCATAAAAAGAAAAACGTAATGTAATAGATAAGTATATATAATGATTTCAATAATAATAATATCAACAATAATTTTGTTTAAAAAAACTTGTTCAGTTTGAAGTGGTGTTTATCTTGTTGCGTGTTTTTCTAGGGAGTGTTTGAAATTAGTAATCCAGTATGTGTTGTTAATTCACATTTATATACAGTGATTGTGTTATGATGTAACATCGTTGTGTTTAAGTTTTTCATTTGTCGTTTTAAATTTTTCTTTGGATCTGTCGGAAAGTATGATGCGTATTTATGATTTTGAGAAGACCTTAGGTAATTTTTTGTCTTTATTTTGGAGAAAGTGATTTTAAAAGTTGTCAGATTTTAATGTTGAAAAGAAATCTGTTATTTATGTAGGTTAGGTTAAATTATTGAAGTGTGACTAAAGCATCGTAAAATTTTAATACTTGCGGAATACTTCAATGGGGGTTTGCACTGTCATATCTTTCCAATATCAAATTTGCTAAAATTTCAGGACATTTTTCTCAAAAAATTACTGTAGGTATTGATACAATTCATTAGGTGTTAAAGATGTAGAACTGAAATGGTTTCGATCTTATTTTTTTGGAAGAATACTATGTAAGGACTTAACTAAAGTTGTTGTTAAGGTCATCAGGCGATAGGCTGGTTTGAACCTCTAGAGGGTTCACTAAGTAAAACAAGGAGTGACATGGTTTACCAAGCCTTCCTCACTGAGTAGAAAATTATGCTCTTCAGTATCCCAGGCCCTCTAAAAAGCATCTACTTTCCATCCTGCAAATGACACTTTCTCTTCATTTACCACAGGGTCTGGCTCTATAATGATTACTCTCAGAGGAGAAAACTCTTACTAGTGTCTTTTATACCTGTACTTCTTCTGTTCTTAAATATGTTAGTCATTATAGTCCAACGACGATACGAAACAATTGGCCGATGTTACGAAACAATTATTTTTTTGTAGCCCTGTAACTAGCAGATCGAATGCAAATAATTTTAACACTCCACCTGTCTGTTATGGGGCAGTCTAACTAACTATAGTAATTAAGGTTGAACTTGCAAAGATATTATCTGGAGAACTTGAAGTCAAAGCAGGCATTCCATTTTAGGTCCCATTTTGTTTCAGTTACACATTAATAGGTTACCAGAAGTCATTTCTAATGGCAGAGCTGTATAGTTTGCTGATGATACTTCAGTAATTAATGAAAGCTTACTGACAGATGCTCTTGCAGTAAATACACATTTAAACACATAGTCCATAGTACAGTTCCTGAATCGATTGTTATCAACAGTCAATGGAAAAAGTATCTATACTTGCAATTCAAACAAGCATAACATTAAAGGAAATAAAAAGTGAATGAATTTATTTATAATAATAGTTTAGAGCAAGTAGAAACGGTGAAGTTCCTCGGAGTATCACTAGATAGATATTTGCCAGTGGGATTTTTATACTGATTAAGTTTGTAGTCCGAGTTCCGAGGCTTCTGATTGAAGTTTTTAACGATGCTAGATTTTTTACGAAATGATGGAGTGTTGGCCCATCGATTCAACCCCCAACCTGGAGGACCAGAATTTTCTGTTGGGGTTTATTCCCCTAGCCGAAATGTTCTCGTTATGAGGCGCCAGAAACTCGCCTTCACCCCTATAACTACAGAGCTAACTATAGAGGCATAACAGTAACCAGTGCTATGGGAAGGCTGTATGGTCGAATCCTGAAAACAAGACTAGAGCAGGACTTTGAGGAAATAGAAGAGCAATGTGGTTTTAGGGCGGGCAGATCGTGCCTGGACAATATCAGCACTCTCCAACAATTGGTAGAGAAACGGTCGGAAAGGAATCTGAGTACGCATCTAATGTTTATTGATTTGGAAAAGGCCTATGATAATGTTCCCATCAATAGGATGTTTGAGGTGTTATCTGAAACAAACATCAACAAAGGCTACATCAGAGCAATAAGAACACTTTATAGGAACTCAGAATGTGTGATTAAATTGAATAATAAAATATCTGCGCCATTCAGGGTTAACAAGGGTTTGAAGCAGGGGTGTTGTTTATCACCAACTCTTTTCAAGATATATATACAAAGAGCACTGAGCACCTGGCGCAAGAAATGTAATGGAATGGGGATTGAAATTGGAGATACCTGTTTGTATACACTACTGTTTGCCGATGATCAAGTGCTCATAGCTAACGATGAAGAGGACATTGCTTATATGACAAGGAAACTCTTGGATGAATACTGTGAATGGGGGTTGAATATTAATATTAGCAAAACCGAATACTTGGTTATAGGGGAAGAGTCCAATGATCTTCAAGTCGACAACAAAATTATCAAGAGCACAAAGGAATTCAAGTACTTGGGGACCTACATATCATCAGACGGTTCAACTAGGAAGGATGTTAAAAATAGGATTGTGCAAGGGAGAATAGCAATCCGGAAATTGAACCCGATTTTATGGTCTGCAAAAATGCACATGAATACAAAAGTCCAGTTGTACCACACTATTGTGGAGCCAATAACAACTTATGGGGCAGAGTGCTGGCAAATAACATCAAAAATAGACAGCCAGCTTAAAGCAATTGAAATGGACTTTCTGCGCCGTTCATGTAGAGTGTCCAGGTTGGACCATATCCGGAATGACGACATCAGGAAAAGAGCTCATGTAGAAGATACCATTGTGGATAGGATAAGAGAGACGACAACTGGTATGGTATGGTCATGTGCAGAGAATGGGTGATGAGAGGTGGCCAAAAAGAATGTTGTCTTATGTCCCAACCAACAGAAGGAAGAGAGGTAGACCAAGGAAAACGTGGAAAAAGGGAATACAGGAAGCCATGAGGGAGAGAGGGATGGATGAGGGTGATTGGGAGGATAGAAGAGAATGGAGATTGAAGTGCGGGAAGCGGCGCCGGCCGTAGGAACCCCGGAAAAAAAAAAAAAAAAAAAAGTTTGTAGTGAAATATCATCCAGGGTATTTGCATTAAAACAAATAGTCAGATTAAATGATAAAAAATTACTAATGGTTGCTTATCATGGTCTGATTCGGTCACATATCTGTCATGGTATTTTTAGTATGGCTGACAAGGATAGGGTTTTTTAAAATTCAAAGGAAAGATATTACGTGTATTGTGGGAGCTAACCACCTGACCTCATCCAGGCCACTATTTAAAGGAGCTTAAATTGCTTACAGTTCCTTCACTTAACATTTTTGAGGTGGTAATGTATGTTAGGCAAAATTCAATGACTATCATAACTCAACAAACAAAAAATATTATTATGTGGCTAACCTCAACACTAAATTGTTTGAACAAAAACTTATTTATGCAGGGAGAAATTACATCAGAAAATTACCCCAATTTTTGAAGTGCTAATGTGAAATGGCAATTTGCATTCATTAAAAAAAAATATGTGAAAAATTACTTCATTGATGAGTATTTTTACAGGATACAATAATTTCTTTATGAATATACAGATGTCGTTAATTTCAGCCTCTTAGCTGCAACCTTTAGCAGCAATTAATGATTTTCTGTTGTTGTTTTGTCATCAATATCTGTAAAATAATGGGATTTTTTAAGATTACTGCCTTAGTATGCATTTTACGATAAAAATTTATATAATCAAAGTTATAGGAAATTAAAAAACCTACAACTTTTATTTCAATCATTTTTCTCTGCAGTGCCTAGTTTAGAGGCAATTACTGATTTTCCGTGTATTTTTTTTAATCAAAAACTGTAATAAATAAATTTTTAAGATAGCAGCCTTAGTATGCATTTTATGACAATGTGTATGTAATCAAGTTATAGAAAATTCAAAAACCTACGACTGCTATTTCAAGCATTTTCTTCAATAGACCGTAGTTTAGCTTCAATTTGTGATTTTCAGTATTTTCATGTTCTACAGAGGATTTTCATTTTCATGATTTAAGTTAGGTTTTGTTTTTCATTTTACGGTTTTTTTAGTAATGATAAAAACATAGGTTTTATGTTTTGTTATTTACATTGGCAAGAGAAATTTGTGTGAGTGTTTTACACTATGTTTTTAGCTAAGCAATTAGCTCCCGAGAGATTGCCGTACAATTTTGAATCATTCTATATATTTATTTATTTGTTTGTAGTTTTAATCAAAGGATGCGTTACCTAATATTGTTAATATGTTTTTCCTGTTGATAAAATGCTTCCGCCATTTGTGGGAAGTGTTTATCTACATTTATAAAACATTTCCTCTTGTATGTTTTTTACTTTCTCTTGTTCTGTATGACTATACAGCGTGATTCACGAAGAAACTGAGATATTTTGGGAGGTGTGTCTACATACAAAAATAAGAAAAAAAGTTTATATAAACTTAGGTCCAGAATCGCTTCATTAGCAACAGCTGGAGAAAATTTTCATCCGGGTTTTAGTTCCTCCACAGAAATAAAGCTTAATAGAAGTTTTTGTAGTGTTAATTAAGTTGTGAAACTAAATATATTTTATGTACAATTAACTGAAAAATTGAATAAAACAGGTCCCCAGATGTGTAACTGAGTAGTTTTTGAAATATCTGATGAAATACACCAAATTTGGTCTCAAAAAAACAACTGTTTCCTTTAAGGTTCGAAGTACATTAACTCTGTTAAATGGATAACAAACACTTTCCATGAAAGAAAAAAGTAAAAGTAGATAATTTACTCGCTAAGACATTAGTAGTAGAGAATTAGAGTACTTAGAGAGAAAGAACAAAAGTTCTTTCAGTTTTAAAAATTTATATTTTTAATTAATTAAGAAATTTATTCATTTCAAAAGTTGGTAATACTTCAATTGTTGAATAGTCTCGTTATTGTTAGCATCTTAGTAAGTGCAAATCGGGAACTCAATAATGCCTTACCGGTTTTCGAATGAACAGTATGCTGATACTGTGTTTGTGTACGGTTTTTGTATTGGGAATGCGGAAAAACGTAGCCCATGTACCAGTAAAAGGAGAATTTCTTTTCGCGCTGGATTGACACAAAGTTAACTATGGAGAATGCTTAAAAAAGAAAAACTGTACCCTTTTCATTATTGAAAGGTCTAAAACCTATTACCAAGAGATTTACAAATACATATTACAGTTTTGCCACTGGCTTGAAGCCAACTATGATGAGATATATTTTTTTTGTGATGAAGTGACCTTTACTAGGAATGGGATTTCAAGTCAAGAAATTCTCATTTGTGGAATGAAGAAAATCTGTATTGCACGATATAAACCATTCCAATATAGGTTTCATGTAAATGTTTGATATGGCATTATTTGCGTCAAAACTTGTAGGACCATTTATTTTTAATGAAAACCTTATGAATGCTGTTTATCTAAATTTCTTACAAAATAATTTGCAGCTTCTCTTAGAAGAAGTACCTCTGTTTACAAGGCGTGAACTTATTTTCTAACAAGATGGGTCAGCTCCAGATTCTCTTTAGCTGTTATGAATCATTCAAATGAAACAACTGGATTGGGCATGGGTACCAATCAGCTGCTCACCTAGGTTGTATGAAAGCTTTAGTCTACGAAGAAAAAGTTAATGAAAGGGAAGAGTTAGTGATCAGAATTCATAACGCTGCGGAACTTATCGAAACAAATGTAATGAAATACAAAATGCTATTGAAACAAATTTAATTAGAGCACAATGGTGTATAAAATGTTGTGGAGGGCATTTTAAATAATTTTTTAATACAGTAGTCATTGTTATTGTCGTACTGTATTACCTTTCTAATTGAAGTTTTGTATTTGCTTTATTTTCTTTGTGTGTTACCAAGTATTACAAGGACTTTTTGTATGATTTGAAATGTTTATTTACATTTCTGTTTTGTTTCGGTGTAATGAAAACCTTTTTTTTTTTGTGAGTTTGTATTAGTTTTTTATTGGCCTATTTTATATCAATCTCTTCGGAATGAAACTCTCTACAAGTTTTGTTTAAAAAGTTTACATCAAGTCAGTGAGTTTCTGGAAAGGTAAATATAATTTGCAGGTGATGTTTTTTTTATTAAAATATGATTTTCATGTTGTTCATTTTTGTGATTTTAGGGAACGTAGCAGATGGCAGTCGGAGTAGTAGTAACAGTAGTCAAAATAGTCCGAGAAGTCCTGGCAGTGCAAATACTAGAAATATAAATAGTGGTTCTGCCACGCTTGGACGGAATAATGGATTAGCCGGTTTGTTTGCGGGTGGTATGCCCAAATTAAAACCGACTGGTTTAGATATTGGTGAGTCAATTGAGTTTAGTGTAGAGAAAGTAAAAGAGGTGAAATCAATGTTGAGAAAATTTAGTACATTGTGAGTTATAATATGGTGTAATTTCTGTAATAAGAGTACTAGATATGTTTCAAAAATAACAGGAATTTTGTAATTTCGCTTTTTGTATTAGTCCAATTCTTGTGATTTTTGTTGTTGTGTTGGTAAACATGTGTGAAAAGTATAACAGCTGTCAGAAGTATAACACGTGTTTTGGTATGGTTGACAATTTTTCATTTGTATAAATAATGGATCAGAGAATTGCATTAAATTTTGCTATAAGAATGGAATAAAGTGCAGAAATGTTAAATATAGCGTTTGGTGATCTGCTATGAGTAAAACAAGGGTTTATGAGTGGTATAAGCATTTTCAAGAAGACCGTAAAGACTTTGACAATGATGAGTGCCCTAGTTGTCCCAGTACATCTACAATTGATGAAAACGTAGAAAAAGTGAAAGAAATGATTATGAACAGTCGCCAAATCACAATAAAAGAAGTTGGCAACTGATAATGTTGGCATATCAATTGTATGGCTCATGCCATGAAATTTTTTCAGATGTTTTGGGTATGAAACGTGTCAGGAAAATTGTTCCAAAATTTTTGAATTTAAACAAAAACAGGGGCAAATGGAAGTTGCTCAGGAATCGGTAAAATGAAGTCAACAACTATGCAGAACTACTGAAACATGGCATAACAGGTGATGAAACATGGTTTTACGGACATGATATGTTAAAACTAAGGCTCAATCATCCAAGGTCATAAAAAGCTTGACAAGTTCGATTGAATGTGAAGGTTATGATCAGTGTTCTTCAATTTTGGCAGCATAGTGCACCATGAATTCTTGCCAAAAGGTCAAATGATCAACCAGGAATACCACCTAAAAGTTCAATACCGTTTGCGTGAAGCAGTCCAGAGAAAACACCAGAATTTGTGGCAAAACAATTCATGTCTTTTGCATCACAATAATTCAACTGCTTTTGTACTTCATTGCTTGTTCAAGGAATTTCGGTCAAAAACAACTGTAATGATAACCCAAGCCTCCATATTCACT
Organism: Catonia carolina; assembly: GCA_035578175.1. Classification (NCBI taxonomy): domain Eukaryota; kingdom Metazoa; phylum Arthropoda; class Insecta; order Hemiptera; family Achilidae; genus Catonia; species Catonia carolina. The sequence continues at coordinate 8,608,569 of JAQMRL010000012.1, read as the reverse complement.
AGACATGGCCACATGTGACTTTTTCTATTCCCAAAAATAAAGAGAACCTTAAAAAGTTGTTTTACAAGCATGGATGAGATTAAAGCTCATCGCTGAAAGAGCTAAACGCTATCCCAAAGATTGAGTTTCAAAAGTGTTTTGGGGATTGGAAGAAGTGCTGGCTGAAGTGTATAATATCTAATGGGGACTATTTTGAAGGGGATAACACAAATGTAGACTAATAAATTAAATTCTTTCCAAAAAGAAATTAAAATCCTGTTATTTTTTGAACATACTTCATACACAGTGGCGCAACGGTTAAAAATCTTAATGAAGCTGAGTAAAAATCTAACCTATTGAACCAAAATTCTAATTTATTATAAAAATCAAATTAATTTTTACTAATGTAAATAGTTCCGATGAACTAAACATTCATTTTATTTGGGCACTTCAAGTAATTAATTTTCGTAACAACTCTGCAACAAGTAAATAAGTAGGTTGAAAAGTGAGTTTATAGTTATCACATGATGAGTCTGGGAGCATAGGAACATTTTTATCGAAATTGGTCAACCGGAAGTAGTAGTTTATTCGTGTGATTTTTCACTTTTTTGCGATTTTCTCAAAAATGGCTCTTACAATTTTTTTTAAAATCGCCTCATTTACTACATGTTTTATACACTACAAGATAGGGTAGGCACCATATTTGCTGAAATTCTTGGGGAGGCTGTCCTCTCGTAGAAAAAAAAATGTTTTTTTAAGATTGCGGCTTTAATATGCATTTTAGCACAAAATTGTTTGTAATAAAAGTTGTAAAAAATTTAAAAACCTACAACTTTTATTTTACACATTTTTTTTGTATAACGCTTAGTTTAGCAGTAATTAGTAATTTTCTGTTTTTTTTTTCATGAAAATCTGTAAAAAAAAGTTTTTTTTTGAGATTTCGGCCTTAGTATGCATTTTTTGACAAAAGTGTATATAATAAAATTTATAGAGAATTAAAAGATCTACAACTTTTATTTAGACCATTTTTTCTACAGAGCCCAGTTTAGCTTGAAAGAGTGATTTTTTGTATTATTAAACCCAACTGAGGTTGATTTTCATTTTGCATCATTCATTCATGATTAAAATTAGGTTATTTTTTTGAGGTTAGTTTTTTTGTTTATTTCTAATGTTTTATTACTAATGTTAGTGTGTATTACTAAGCTATAGAAATGTTATTTCATCGATATTGTTTTTCTCGTTTATTTCACAGAATTTTAATTATAAATTCTTGATTATCGATTTCGTTTTTTTTTCTTAACTGTAGGCTAACTGATAAAAGGTGGGAGTTACGCGTGATTTAAATGGTTATCGTGGTATGTAAACATTCAATTTCTTTCTGTTTGTTTTTTATTGTCCATTCTAATTATTTTGAGAAGCTGTCTTTTCGAAAACTTTCAAATCATATTGTGCTGTCGTATGGAAGTGTTCATATGGCTACTAGAGTTCTAAAATTACATCCATACCAGATTAAGGATTAATATAAGTCATGCTCCAAGAACCAAATAGGCCTAAGGAGAAATTCGCATTGCAGACTGTCTTCAGTTAAAACATTTGGATGGTCAGTATGCTTATGGTCATGCACACTTCCTCGATCCTGAAAATAATTAAATAAACGACATATAGTAGGTTTATTTGGCATATCAGCATCTGGAAAAGCATTTAAAAAATATTTTTTGAGTCTTCTCATACGATTTCGATTCACAGTAACTGACAACAATAGACGTGTTAGTCTTGTGTAAAAGACTTTGCTGCTTGGACTAAACACCTGCTTAATGCCATATGCATTGTTGCCCGATGGCATATTCTACCACTGCTACCGTATAATATTGTCACACAAAAAATTTCCCAAATTAAAGTATAATTTGCAAATTTTTAAGTCATTCTACAATCACTGTATAAAGCAATAATTTTGTAAAGTTATTAATCAAGTTTTATTGTTTAATAAGCCTAGTTGTAAAGAAGAAATTTTTCCAATTTCATTCTTTCAATATAAAATACTTGCATAATACATCAAAACAACCTTGTGTCACTTGAAGACACAATATGGAAAAGTTGGAAAAGTGGATAGCTTGAAGTTCCTCGAGGTGATAATAAAACCAAAGACTGGCGAAAAGGAAGTGATCAACAACGAACGAGGAAAGATGGCCGGTGCACTGTGAGAAACTCACCACTTGTATAAGAAGAAGGCAATCTCAAGACATGCCAAGATTAGACATTGTAATACTGTGATAAAACCTGTGTGTCTGTACATGAGCGAGTGCCAAGAGTGTAAGAGATTTGATAAAGATAAGACATTTGATAGAAAGATTCTCCACAAGATAATGGGCCCAAAGATGGACAATATAGGTTATAAGGTCCAAAAGAGCTGTACAAGGAAAATGAATGATAATGGAAACTATTAGAAAAAGCAAAACAATTGAAGGACATGTGTGTAGAATTGATTGCAACAAGTTAACAAAACTAATTTTTAAGACACTAAACAATAGACCTTAGGTGTCAGATAAATGGTGTAAAGAAGTCTAAGGATTATGAGAAAACTTAATGAATTAACCAAATTATTCAGACAACTAATTACGAATTTCATCTGTTTCCATGACGAGCAAAAACAGAACACCAGGTGAACTGAAGAAAAGAGAAAAGCCCACAGTGAATGCATGCCGAGAATGTGGGCTGCAAAAAGAGCTTCCAGAAACGTCTAAAGTCACCTCACATGGTCTAAAATTGGCCCTATACGAGAAAAAAAACTTCAATAATAATGTGGGGGGGGGGGAGAACACCATAACTTTTTGAAAGTATTAAAAATGTTTCAGATAGATTAATTATATATTATTACATTATAAATAATAATATACGTATTATTGTGAACAACGATTATACGTTAAAAAGCGCCACGGGAATGCTTCTACTGTGGCAAATCAAAAAATGAGGAATTATGCATTGATAGGCCACTCAAAAAATTAAAGCAACTCTAGCCTTGTTCTTACTAGAAGACAACAGGGTTTAAAAGTGTTTTATATTGTTAATATTAGTAAACACTTAATTTTTTTTTGTTTTTGTCTGTTTCAGGTCAATCCTCTAATTCACAATCGCTTTCTTCGTTACCGTTAGTGGCTAATAACTCATCTTTACATTCGGTAAGTCTGATTACGAGGGTGATTTAAATATAAACTATAGTTTTGCTTTTGAGTGTAGGGAGTATTTCTGAGCTAGGTAATAAGAGTGTGCAATGGAAAGGCATTTTATGTAGTTGGGGAATTGACTTAGTTGCTACACTCTGATCTGCTTTCAGTACAGCCTTGAGTGAACAGGAGGTACATTCATCTATTGCGAAAAGCATCGTTATAAAGTTTCTAACAAATGAAGGTGTCAAACCGTCAGAGCTTTTAACATGTTTAAGGGCCCAGTTTGGAAACACTACACTTTCACAAAATCAAGTGTATTGGCAGACTCGAGAATTTAAGAGTGAGGGTAAAACTGTTGAAAATGACAGTCATGATCAAAGCCCAAGGACAAATTTAACAGCTGACAAACTCAGTGCAGTTCAAGAACTAATAGAACTTGATCGCCGGTTTACTATTGATCACTATTTACTATTTATCACTGATAATCTTGGCTTCTGAAAAATTAGTGCTCGATGCGTTCCGAGGCTGTTGAATGAAAGTCAAAAAAGAGGTAAGGTTGGAGATCTGTAAGAGACTTTTGAATGTATTTCAGCAAGAACGGGAGGAATTTTTGAAGGTATCATCACATTTGACAAGACATGGATACATCATTACACCCCGGAGTCAAAACTGCTGAAGGAAGGATGAAGGCCAAAACTCGTCTATCAGCTTGTTGATTTTCTTCACGGACGGTGAACTGTGATTGCGGCTTATTATTGCCAATTGCTTGAGTCAACAATAGACGAGTTGTGTCTATTAGAAATGTCAAGGCCATTTTAAAAGGCCTGATAAGCCTGTTAAAAAATTGCCACCAGCCGTGAGATGCTTCGTCTCATGAAAGAGATTTTTGTTTTGTTTTATTTGGTTCTCTTTGTTTTCAGAAACATGATGGAGTTCGTAAAACATTTTCAATAGATGTTAAAAATAGAGGGCCGCCTCCTCAACCTCCTCCAGCTAATCAAAAGCCGGCTATGCCTCAGGTTTGTCGACTTTCTTTGTCGTATTCATTATATTGAATCTACTGTATTTATCTGTGTGCACCTTGTTTTTGAAAACGTGTTTAGGAAAAAATTAAGATTGTGAAAATAATAACTGAAGACTTACCAAATTTTTAACAGAACATTTGAAGCACTTTTTATTCTAAATTGAATGTACCTACAGATTACTGATTTAATACGTTTACTGAAATTAAAAAACCTTACTTTACATGACTGAAATACAAGACCATAAAACTTGATTCAATTATCACTGTCATTGTTTACATTAATTTTATACTATTGGTATCTGAATTTGTGGAATCACTCTTGTCCTTCTCACTTTGCCATACCATATCGTCTTCTGTATCGTCCATAGCATTAGAGATGCAGCATTTTTTAAAAGTTTTCCTCTCTAGATGTTCTGGAATTTCGTCCCATGCTTTTAAAATCCATTGACCCGTCAAGGTGAATGAAAGCCTCTTTATTTTACCAGAACTAAGAACAAGTTCTCAAAAATGGAATGTCGTACAAATTTGAATCTTAAAACTTAAATTTGGTACCAGTATGGGACCTCGACACAAAGATTTTCTTCCAAATCAGTCAACCTCGGACGTAGTACTTCTTTGTTCATGCAATTTTTTACTATTTTCATATAAATGGCTCATATGATTTTCTTCAAGTTGTCTCAGTAACTACACTTTTTATCCTCTACTAAGTAGGAAAAGGGCCAATCTGCTGAAATTTTAGAGACGCTCTCGTTGTAAAAAATAGTTTTGTAAAAATTGCCGCCTTAATGTGCATTTTAAGGAAAGTGTATAATTAAAATTTTAGTAAAGTAAAAGACCTATAACTTGTATTTCAATTTTTTTTCGATAGCGCTTAGTTCAGCGCCAATTAGTGATTTGCTGTATTTTGCTTATCAAAATCTGTTAGATTGGGATTTTAAGCATTGTCTTGTACATGCTTAGTTTATCATCAATTAGTGATTTTCCGTATTTTTAAGTCTGATAGAGGTTGATTTTAATTTTACATTGTTTACTCGTAATTAAAAATAAGTAATTTCTTTTTACCTACATTGGAAAGCCAAAGTTGTGTGGGTGTTTCACATCCAATTTTTTTTTCAATTTATTAAAAGCTCCAGGATGAATTTTAAAGATTCTTTTTTAACACAACTTAAGTTTGATCATAAATCTATCAACTTTAGATGTGTTGTTGTTTAGTTCATTAGCCAAAAGGCTGGTTTGAATCTCTAGAGGCTTTACTAAGTAAAACGAGGCATGAGGTGTTTTACTATTGCCTTTCTCACTGAGTGGAAAAGTATGCTTGTCAGATTGCCGGGCCCTCTGAAAAGCAACTACTTTTCACCCTGCATATGACACCTTCACTTCATTCACCACAGGATCAGGCTGGATTATGAAATTCATTTCTCAGAGGAGATAACTGTGACTAGTATCTTTTACACCTGTACCTCTTCTGTTCTTAATTGCTTCAGTCATATAATTGGCTGACCATGTGATAAGAAACAGAACTAGTTTTTCTAGCCATGCAACTAGCAGATCAAGTGCAAATAATCTTAACACTCCACCTGCCTGTCATGGTCATAGGCTTTACATATTAAATTTGAATTAAAAAGTAAGAGATATAATAAAAAGAAGTTAATTAAAATTGGTTTTCTTGTTTCAGAGCGCATCCGATTCAGTATTAACAGGACCAATGCATAGTAGATCAAACAGTACAACTAGTTTAAGCAGCACAGCATCAATAACACATAACAACGGATGGGGTAGTAATAATAATAACAATAATTGTAGCAATAACACGAACACTAGCAATATCAATAACAATAACAATATTAGTCATCTACATCGTACCGTTAGCAAAGCACCGCCTGGCGGTTATGGGAAACCGAATGTAGCACCAAAACCACCCGGCATCAATACAAAACCGTCTCCACCACCTAAAATGGTTAATGGTAGACCTACCGTCACAAGAGCTCAGAGTATGAGGGCGCCTAAGAGTCCGCCAATCGCACCGCCAACTGCTGGTAAGTTTTATATGTTATTTTTTTTTATTTTCAATTAAATTTTTTTTAATCCCTAATATGTGTACATTGCAATCTTCAATTGAAGAACAATAAATGAGATGAGGATTATGTGTATGACTTGTGAATGAGTTGTAGTCTTGTACAGACTCGGAGAGTATGGTTATTTGAACTTCAACCCTTAAAGTACACCAGTAACCACTGTCTAGGTTTCTTCAAACTGCAGAACCTTCGTCTGTTAAAACTGTTGAACAGCTTTCTAGGAAGAGACAAGTTTTTGTCCACTGGTAAAGTCAATGATGGTACGAGGGTAAGCATCACATGTGTGCTGAAATTTGTAGTAGGGGGCTGTGCTTTGTTACAAGCATTGTAGAAAAAATATTGGAAATAAAAATTGTAGGTTTTTTAATGTTCTACAACTTGATTAAAATACAAGTTTTCTGTAGACTGCATATTAGGGCTTTAATCTCAAAAAAAAAAGTTTTACTAGTAGAGCACAGGCCCCCTCAAGTTTTCAGCTGACATGGTGCTTACCCGTAGAGCATAAAAATGTAGTAAATGAGGTGATTTTAAAAAAAGAAATCGTAGGAGCAATTTTTTGGAAAATTTTCATGTCAGGTCCCCCAGTTGTACCTAACTTAAGTTTGAAGTTTCTACTTTATATGTTATTACATTATTGAGATATTTTGTTCACATTCACAAACCAATTGCAAAAAACTTTTTTTTTGGGTTTAGGGGGCCTGAAAACTTGTATGTCTAGTGAAAACTCGATCTCGAAGAATTAACATAAAAACAATACTTTCTTTCCGTGTATATTCATGTAGGGCAAGAGAATGTAAAAAGTACTATTATCTACCCATAATTTATGTTGTGAAGATTGATTTGAAAATATAGTCGTTTATGTGGTTGGTATTAAGTGGCCGACCATAGTCAGAAGGTTAAACAATGATTTTGTTTGTACGTTCCTTAAATTTAATTCTGTTAGAAGTGAAATTTTATAAGCAATGTAATAGGATTGTAATAGGAGATACACATACGAACACCTAACGCATAACGGACAGTGGAAACAAAACATAACGAACAGTACGCACGTAACAAAACAAAACATAACGAACAGTACGCACGTAACGACATTCCAACGTAAACATAAACACTCTTACAGCATCAACATCAATGTACCACCAGATGATCTTATTTACACAACGTCAGATGTGAGTACAAAAAAAAAAAGAAAAAGACAATTTTCTTAATTTAAATAAATTGGATTGTTGTCCTCACTCTCTTTTAAAACTTTTAAAGGGATAGGTGATATACAATTTTTATAAAAAACAGAAAACAAAATATTAATAATTTATTAATTTTTTTCAACTTTATTTTGATGAAAGTATTTTAGAAGATTTAATAATTACTCCAACTGAATTTAAAGAATTTTAATTTTTTTTAAGAATTTTAATTGTTTTAAGAATTTTAATTGTTTTAAATATTTCAACATTGGATCTGATAAGATTTTTTTTTCTTGAATAAAACAAAACACTAGTTGGATTTTCGATAAAAGCTTTTGAATTTTATTTCACGAACCTGGGACGTAACAAAAATGGTGCATCGACCGGGAAATTAAACAAGGATAAACCAGGACAAAACAAGGATAAACCAAGATAAAAACAGGGATAAACCAGGATAAAACAAGGATAAACCAAGATACGACAAGGATAAACCAGGATATAAATCAGAATATCATAAAAACTAAAACAAAAATTCAATAAATAACATCAATAAATCTTCTAAAATTCATAAAAATCAATTATCAATAACAATTTCAAAAAACGTAACAATCTCACATCTGGCAAGTGTATTGAAATTATCTGGTAAGGCATTGTTTACATACATTTAAATAGTCATCATTACAGAAAACAATAAACAGGTAGAAACATGGATAGACAAGTAGCACCAATTCTTGACCCCACTAAATTAGACGAAACAAACGTTAATTTCCAATTACGAATACGAAAAAGTACAACAACAGGAAACGTAAGACAAAAAAGACAAAGGTTACAAAAACTCTTAAATAATGGACGACAAATTGACTTAACTACGCTACATAGGTTTGACATAGACAAACAACTGACGGAGTGTCAAAACTATTTGGTAAAGTTACGAAACCTAGAAAATTTAACTGAAGTAGAAAAGTATAATGCCGAAACATTTGATGATAGGCTTAATAAATTATTAACATTCATATTAACTAATAAACCAGATAAACTTGTAGGATTTCAAAATTTAAAGGGAGAATTTGATATTTGGAAACTTAATAGGTTACAAAATTTCGAAATTGAGCCTAATTTAGAACAAAACAACATAAATATTGAAAACGCACATTTAGGAAATGATTTCTTACTTGATCAACAAGAAAATTTTGGTGTTAACCATATTAATATTTTACATTCCCCAGTAATGCAAAATCCTGTTCTTAGAAACGAAACTCCTGATATATTAATACCGAATGCAGTAGGTAATCATAATCCAGCCTATTTTAATCGTGAGTTAAACTTCAATTGGACGAAAATTGCAAATCCAATTGAAAATGAATTAAAGCAATTAACTATAACTGATGGACGTGATATTGATATACTAGTACGAAATATCAAAATAATTAAACAAATTCAGAAACGCTATGCAGTAGATTTACCTTTAGTATTGTTAACTCAATTTATGACAGGCTTTACTGAACAAATCTTTGAGAATTCAATTAAAAATAATCATAATTTCGATCAATTTCATAAAGATTTAGTCAACAAATTAATAACGCCAAAAATGAAAGAAATATTAAAACTCAAATTGTTGTACCGAAATCAGTCGCAAACAGAGACACTTAACGAATACATAAAAGAAATTTTAGAACACCATGAGGTATTAAGATTAGATCTAACAGAAGGTGAGTTAATTAATATAATTTTAACCGGTTTAAATGAAGTATACGCCGCACATATAGGTATAATTGGCCAACCTCGTAACCTACAAGATTTCAATAAACTAGATACCTATGTCTATGAGAGAGTTTATGCTAGGACTCTGAATGACATCGGCGTATCTAAAATAAGTGATACGAGCGTAATACAAGATATAAATAGCATGGTACCTTCACGAGGTAAACAAAATATATTAAAAGATACAACTTACAACACCGTTAGATCACAAATGCCTGCAACCACTTTAAAATGTTTCTATTGCCATAAATTAGGTCATATCAAACGAAATTGTAAACTTTTACAACAAAAAGGAAATAATAATGTTTCAAAAAACTAAATGTTTACAAATGTACTGACCATAAACATATGATGTGCATTTGTAAAAATAATTCAAGTAAATATTTAAAGTTGAAAGAAAATAAGTTAAATTGTAATTATTCTTTAAAAACATTACCAATTAAAATTCTTAAAACAATTAAAATTCTTAAAAAAAATTAAAATTCTTTAAATTCAGTTGGAGTAATTATTAAATCTTCTAAAATACTTTCATCAAAATAAAGTTGAAAAAAATTAATAAATTATTAATATTTTGTTTTCTGTTTTTTATAAAAATTGTATATCACCTATCCCTTTAAAAGTTTTAAAAGAGAGTGAGGACAACAATCCAATTTATTTAAATTAAGAAAATTGTCTTTTTCTTTTTTTTTTTGTACTCACATCTGACGTTGTGTAAATAAGACCATCTGGTGGTACATTGATGTTGATGCTGTAAGAGTGTTTATGTTTACGTTGGAATGTCGTTACGTGCGTACTGTTCGTTATGTTTTGGTTTGTTACGTGCGTACTGTTCGTTATGTTTTGTTTCCACTGTCCGTTATGCGTTAGGTGTTCGTATGTGTATCTCCTATTACAATCCTATTACAATCTTCCCCTCCCCCCGGAGAGTAAAGAGACTAATACCAATATGAAAGGTTACCTTTTGGTTTGTCGACTGGTGCGCAAGTTTTAACTCGCCTTATGAATACATTATTCAAAAATATTAAATATAAATTTGTATTTAATTATATGGATGATATATTAATATATTCAAAAAGTTTTACAGAGCATGTTAAACATATCAAAATAGTATTGTCAATTTTACGGAAAGCTGGCATTACAGTTAATCCTGATAAAGTGACATTTGCTGTAAATGAAATACCGTTTCTCGGACATGTATTGTCGTACAAAGGAGTCTCTATAGACTCAAATAGGACACAAAAAATATTACAGTACCCACAGCCTATGACAGTAAAACAAGTACATCGATTTTGTGGTATGGTTAATTATTTTTCCAAATTTATCAAAAATTATGCTGATAGAATTGAACCACTAAATAAATTACGTCGCAAAAACACTCCGTTTATCTGGCACGACGCTCAAAAACTTGCGTTTGAAGATCTCAAACAGGCAATCGCTAATCCACCGGTATTAGCAATTCCAGACTTTTCCAAAACTTTCATTTTGCAGACGGATGCGTCTGATACAGGTCTAGGAGCTGTCCTACTTCAGGAACAAGAAGGATCTAGGAAACCTATAGCGTATGCTTCTAAAACACTAACAGAAGCAGAACGAAAGTTTTCAGCATATGAAAGAGAGTGTCTTGCAGTTGTTTTCGCAACGGATCATTTCAGGACCTATTTAACACATCGCGAATTTCTTTTAGAAACTGATAATCAAGCCTTAGCCTGGCTTCTTTCCAAACCAAAACAGTTAGGTAGATTAGCTAGATGGTTACTCCGAATATCTGTCTTTAAATTTAAAATTAATCACATCCGTGGTTCAGATAATAATGTTGCCGATGCATTATCGAGGATGTATGATCTAAATAACGAAGATATTCCGCAGGATATAACTTATATTAATAGTTTATTGTCACAATTCCCCCTATCTTTTACAGACGTCAAACTACATCAGGAACAGGATACCTTTATCCTACAACAAAAACAACAAAGGAATAGTAAATTTTGTTTATCCAAAGGAGTCCTATGTTCAAAAAATAAACATAATAATCCAACCAAAATCGTACTTCCCGACTCTTTAAAAGATTTAGTATTTAAATATTTTCATGATTCGGAGATTGGTGGACACTTAGGTGTTGAGAAAACTATACACAAAATCACACGATATTTTTATTGGCCAGATATATATCGAGAAATTCCTCTGAAAGTCAAGGCTTGTACGACCTGCCAACGAAGCAAACCTGGGATAAATTATAAATGGGGAAATCTCAGTTCCAGAGTTCCGACAGCGCCATTTGACACACTGTTTATTGATACCGTCGGTAGCCTAGCAAAAACCAATCAAGGATATAAATATATTCTAGTGGTAGTCGATAGTTTCTCAAAATTCACATGGTTAGCCCCGTTAAAAAACACTAATACATCCTCTATTATACATGAATTAAAACGTATTTTCCAAAGTTATTCTATTCCAAGATTGATTGTCACAGATAATGCTAAAAATTTTAATTCCATAATGTTTAAAAACTTTTGTTTCAATTTAGGCATAAAACGAACTACCCTCTCACCCTATCACCCTCAACCATCGCATGCAGAACGTTTAAACCGAAATCTTAGGTCTATCCTTATTGCGTATCATGCAAAGACTCAAGCAACTTGGGACAAATCTTTATTTTGGTTTCAATTAGCTTTCAATATGGCTCAACATAATGCTCATGGGAAATGCCCATTTGACATATTGCATACTTTTCCAGCTCACACTCCATTAGATAGAGCATGGAATATCCAAGATATCCTCCATAGAAATCCTATACGTTCTAGTAATATGATGTGTGATATTAGAAGAAAACTAGTTAAATCACATAATGATATGGCACGTCGATATAATGCTACACGCCATCCCAATCCATTTTCAGTGGGAGATAAAGTTCTGCTAAAAACTCACCCCGTTAGTTCAAAACAAAAAAATATTTGTGCCAAAATGGCGTATCGATGGTCTGAACCTTTTTATATCATCGGCTTCTCTACTCCAGTTACAGCATTACTTCGTAAGACTGTAGGAGGAGATATCACTAAAGAACATATTTCTAATATTAAAAAAGTTAAATAGTATACTCATAAATTACATAATTTATTTTTAGGTGTTGTCTGTAGCGATCCTCGAGTTTGAGATGATTGTAATAAAAAAAAAAAAAAATGCTGTTTGCATGTTGTTTGAATGTTTTATTGAATGGGGCCCCAAATGAATGTATATTACCATCTCAAGCCGACAACTGCTACATACTCATCTTCTCTTTTTCATTTTAACACTCACCCCCTTTATTTTGCTTACACGTACTGTGTGCTTCTCTTTACTCTCCGGGGGGAGGGGAAGATTGTAATAGGATTGTAATAGGAGATACACATACGAACACCTAACGCATAACGGACAGTGGAAACAAAACATAACGAACAGTACGCATGTAACAAAACAAAACATAACGAACAGTACGCACGTAACGACATTCCAACGTAAACATAAACACTCTTACAGCATCAACATCAATGTACCACCAGATGATCTTATTTACACAACGTCAGATGTGAGTACAAAAAAAAAAAGAAAAAGACAATTTTCTTAATTTAAATAAATTGGATTGTTGTCCTCACTCTCTTTTAAAACTTTTAAAGGGATAGGTGATATACAATTTTTATAAAAAACAGAAAACAAAATATTAATAATTTATTAATTTTTTTCAACTTTATTTTGATGAAAGTATTTTAGAAGATTTAATAATTACTCCAACTGAATTTAAAGAATTTTAATTTTTTTTAAGAATTTTAATTGTTTTAAGAATTTTAATTGTTTTAAATATTTCAACATTGGATCTGATAAGATTTTTTTTTCTTGAATAAAACAAAACACTAGTTGGATTTTCGATAAAAGCTTTTGAATTTTATTTCACGAACCTGGGACGTAACAGCAATATAACATTTTTATTGCTCAAAAATTATACATATGACAAAATAATTACGGTTTGCCATACAAATGATTTGTACAGCTGTAATTTTTTTATATCTTTGTTAAATAAACACAAGTAATATCATTCATTGTTGACGCAAGTACATGTTTATGCATCTTGTTACCTTATTTTTATTATATTAACGACTAACGTATCACGCCTCATAACGTACAATGTTAATGAAAAAGAAGTTGTAATACTCTTTTAATGTTTTAAGTTTTCATTTTGAATCCATTTTGTTGTTTTCATTTTCTGGTTGATTTAATTTTACTTATCCAATACGACATTGTGAATTGTTACGTTGCAATTGGTGTGAGTCGCTTTATATTATTTGTGATGTGTAGTCTTGTGTAAGTATCATGGTGTAAAATTTTTTAATGTAGTGAATTTAAATTTTTCAGTAAATTCATTTATTTGCGTGAATGTGGTATCTTATGTGCAATTGTGAGCTTCTAAAGTAAATTGGTATAGTTTCTTTCAAAGGCTTAAATATACTTTAGGGAAAATGCTGGTCAGTTAAGTGTGGGAGGAGACCTTTTTACTTTCTCTTGTCTATATGAATATATAGGAAGGAAAGTATTGTTTTCATGTCGATTTTTTGAAATCGAGTTTTCACCGGATCTATAGGTTTTCAGACCCCTGAACCCAAAAAAACATGTTTTTAGCGATTGGTCTGTCTGTCTGTGTGTGTGTGTGTGTGTGTGTGTGTGTGCGCGTGTGTGTGTGAACAGAATATCTCAAGAACGGAACAACGTACGAACTTCAAACTTGAAACTTAAGTACATACCACTACCGGACCCGACACGAACATTTTCATCAAAATCGGTAACCGGAAGTAATAGTTTATTCGTGTAATTTTTCACTTTTTTGCGATTTTCTCAAAAACTGGTCCTACGATTTTTTTAAAAAATTGCCTGGTTTACTCAATTTTTTATTCTCTACAAGATAGGGTAGGCGTCATGTTCGCTGAAATTCTTGGTGAGGCTGTTTTCACGTAAAAACAGTTTTTTTAAGATTACGGCTTTAATATGCAATTTAGCGAAAAAATGTATAAAGTTGTAGAGAATTTAAAAACCTACGACTTTTATTTCAAACATTCTTCTGTATAACGCTTAGTTTAGCAGTAATTAGCAATTTTCTGTTTTTTTTCTTACGAAAACGTGTGAAAAATCGATTTTTTTAAGATTTCGGCCTTAGTATGCATTTTATAATAAAAGTGTATATAATTGAATTTATAGAAAATTAAAAGATCTACAACTTTTATTTAGAACATTTTTCTCTACAGAGCCTAGTTTAGTGTGAAAGAGTGATTTTCTGTATTTTTAAGCCAAACTGAGTTTGATTTTCATTTTGTGTCTTTCACTCATGATTAAAATAAGGTTATGTTTATTGTGGTTAGTTTTTTGTTTATTTCTAATGTTTTATTACTAATATTGGCAAGAGAAAGTTGTGTGAGTGTTTCACACCAGATTTTTTAAAATCATATTGCACATTAGTTCTTCCAGTTTTAATAAAGTAACAACTGTATTGTTCCTCTTTCACTTATCTGTTCTTCTGTTTTTCCGACATGGTACTACAACTATTTTGCTAAAACGTGAACGATTGCAAAAATATTTTTTGAAAAAAAAATTTTTTCTTGGGTAGCTTCATCGAAGTAAAAAAATATGGTGTGAAACAATCACTACTTTCTCTTTCCAATGTAAATAATGAGAAATACACCTTGTAAAATGAAAAACATAACCTAATTTTAACCATCAATGAATGATGTTAAAGTAAGCTAAGCTCTGTAGGAAACATTTTTTTGAATAAAACTTGCTGGTTTTTAATTTTCTATAACTTTGTTTAATACACTTTAATTAAAAAAATGCATATTTAGGCTGCAAACTTAAAAAAACAATTTTTACCAATTTCAATGACAAAATACGGAAAATCATTAATTGACACTAAATGAAGCACTCGAGAAAAAATCCTTGAAATATATGTAGGTTTTTAATTTTCTATAAATTGGAATATGTATACTTTGGTCATGAAATGCATACTAAGGCCGCAATTTAAAAAAAAAATCAATTTTTTACCACAAAAGCACAGCTCCCCACAAATGTCAGTAGACATGCCGTTTACCCTTTCTTGTAGAGCACAAAAATATAGTAAATAAGGCAATTTTTTAAAAAATTATAAAACATTTAAAAAATATGAGCCATGAGAAAATTGCAAAAAATGAAAAATTGCACAAATGAACTATGGCAATCGCCTTATTTAGTATATTTTTTTGCTTTACAAGGTTTGGTAAGTGGCATGTCTGCTGACATTTGTGGCGGGGCTGGTTTAAATTTTTTTTTTTTGAACGCGACCTTTATGTGAATTTTAGGGCTTAGCTTTATATAATTAAACTTTAGTCCTATACAGGTTGATTTTCATTTTGTCATTCACTTACGATTAAACATAGGTTATATGTTTCATTATTTACAATGGCAAGGGAAAGTCGTGTGTTTCACACTTGATTTTATTTTATTTTGTAAATAGCATTTGTGATTTGGAATTTAGAATAATTTTTTAAATGCATTTACAAAAGAGGATAGAAAGTTTTCTTTGCGTACTTGCACTTAATCCATCTTTAAGCTTAGTCTTTCATCATTCTGCATACCTGTTTATATTATTTAATCAGGGTGTTACTCTGTGTAGTAAAGAAGAGTTAGTGTATAGTAAAGAGTGTTGACCCAAACTGTTCAGCAGATGTTGATAAGGGAGGTTACTGAGATGAGATTGTTAAGAAATTTTGCAGGGCATTTATTACTGGACCATAATAAAAGAAATAAAGACATTATGTCTAAAGCATTTCTACAACATCCAGAATCGGCTATATTTCTCATAAGCAAGGTCACTGATGCATGATGACTGAAATGCCATTTGCATATGATTGAATCATGTGCATTTCTGGAATATATCAAGTGGTTGCATTTGTTTATCTAAAAGGAATGGAATTACTGAACAAACCTCTTTCTTGAATATAAATTTATAGGGGAGCAATCATTATGATGAGCTGTTTCTGTGGACTAAGTAATCGTACTGAGGATTTTTCAGTGCAGAACAAAACAGGTTATTCCTCATCCCTTCAAAAATAACATAGAGTAGTACTACTACTGGCAGCAGACTGGAAACGGTTATTGTTTTTTTTAAACAACTGGTACTTGTAAGTTTTTATTCACTGCAGCCAATGTTCTAAGAAGTTTTTCTGTTCAATATGATAAATTTCAGAAATGTTTACATAAAGTTGGCACAATGGTAATGAATAATTTGTAGTTTTGTCATGTACATTGTTTAAAAACATTTTTGTTTGTTTTTTTTTTAATGCAGCGATGGTGTTTCCGTCAGTAGGTCAACAAACAGAGTTAAGTAGGATCGGCACACCGCCGTCGTTTCATCAATCGCAAGATTCGTTATTACACACGCCGCCGCCACCCCGTTCTGGCACATTACCAATGCCAAGAAGTGGCGCTGCGTCTCCAAACCGGCCGAGGTTAAGGGCGCCGCTAACGAGGCCCCCTCCTCCGCCTCCGTCACGTATCGCGATGAGTTCACCTCCATGTCCGCCGCCTCCACCACCCAGTGCGGCGGCTCCTCCTCCCCCTAATGTGGCACCCCCACCACCTCCGCATCGAGCTGCACCGTCGGTTACAGGGTTCAATAATTCGATGGTAAGTAATTTTCATTTTATCTTATTTTTATTTACCAAAAATCATGAACCATTGACAGAAAAAGAAAATATTTACAAGGCAGAATTTTCCATGCCTGGTTTCAACTAAATAGTTAACAAACATCTAGTTTCAGGTTAAAATAGGATTTTTGTTTCTAGTACTGATCCAGTAAACCCTCATATATAACTGACTTCAGGTACAACAGACAACTGTTCGCTAAATATTTTTAATCCGACTAATTATCATGGTGAATCTGGTGTGTTGTGGATTAGTATTTTCTTCGTCTTTTGATTCCTGTCCGGTACGGGAGTCACAGTTACTCAACATTGACCAGTGTGAATGTGGTGTAAGGTGAAAAGAATGACACGACACGGTGTCTTCACCAATTTGTAAGGCCTTTGTGAACACAAGGAGCCTAAACCAACCTAGTAGTGTTATGATGTAGAAGCACAAAGCACGGCGAAAGCACCAATCTTTGTGAGCTGTAGCGTGTGTCGAAACGACACTATCTTTTTTTTTTTAGTTAAAACAACTAAAAAAAAATTTATTTAAGTTACAACGCCCCGCGGCGAAAACCGAACCCTCCCCTTCACCAGACTTCGGATCGGACGAAACACTGTTGTAATTCTCCACCGGGAGAATTCCAAAACCGGCCCGCCCCAAAACGAATAAAAGGGAAAAAACGGCTCACCCCACGAAGACGCTGAAACTCAAATAAGTATGGGGGCATCCACCATCCACGATATTTTTGAGACCAGCCAGAATCTGAAACTGGACCCAGGGGTTGTGGAAATCCCAGTGAAAAACAACCAACGTAGCTCAACTGATAGACAAGTCTCGCTTTAAATACTGCGAGGGTGAGATTGTAGAAAAATCTGTGCCGGTTCAAAATGGTAGAAAAATAAATTGTAATCTGACACCCAAAAATGGATTTAAAACAAACTACTTTAATTCAAAACATATTGAAATACGTATATATATCCAACAAAAAAAAATGTTAACAGAATCTTTGTAAACAAGCAAATCATATTTTTTTTCCTTTTTACAAAATAAAAAAAAACCGTTAAATTCTCATTCCTGAGAACAAGAGACATAATAAAAAAAGAAATTATACTTATAATGAATCGTAAAAAAAACACATTAAACTTAGAAGGTAATTATATATGGACAAAACATATCTTAATACCAATTAAAAAAAATTATTGTTTAAGCCTCTGTCTGAAAATCGATAGCTACGCGATTTAAAAAAAAGAATTTAATAATTTACTTAATTTTTTATTAGTTATAAATTTAATTTCTAAAATAATTTAATTTTTAATTCATTTCATTAATTTATTAAATTTAATTAATTTTTCAAAAAAAGAAAACAAACATACAACTAGATCTTTAAGGATTTTAAGGACTTAGAATTTAAATCAAAAAATTTGGAAAGAAAAATGTACTTTTTTATAATCAGGAAGAATTTTTAAAAAAAATTTATCTAAAAAATGTAAAAAAAAAGAACTAACGTATAAGAAATCTCTAAAAACAAATCTACCTGATCTTTTTACTAGGAAAAATCGCTTAACTATCTGTTCTCAAACAGACGCATAAAAAACAATTATTAGGAAAACATGTTGGCCGATTTTTTTAGCCTCAGCCAGGCTTAAGCAGAGATAAAGGAAAAAACTCTATAGTCTAAAAATAGAACAATAGAATTTCCAAAAATGGTAAAATAATAAAAAAAACTGAGATGGAGAAATTTCAGTAATGAAATTCCTTCATTAGATACAAAAAAAAATTATATAAAAAAAGATATATTCGTGAAGCAAAAAAAAATCTACATTAGTGATAAATAGAAATAAATACACAAAAAAAAAGACTTCACGGTTTCTCGAGTGCCATAACTTAAGTCCTATGTAAAACCCCTGATTAAATTCCAAATTAAAATTTATTATTAGTATGATTAAACTGAATTAAAATATAAATGTTATAATAAACACGGATTTTAGCAAGGGAGAAAATCTTGTACACATGAATTTACACGTGGATTTGATATGATAAAAACTACTGCAAAAGAAATGACATAAAACACTGCACATTTATTTTGTAAGGAAGCGTAAAAATTTTAAACGAAAATTTGGTTTTTTATTCGAACAAATGTGCTTGACGAAGAATATAAATAACGGACATTGATAAATTGGAGCAAAATAACGAAGGAATAAGGCAACTAGGGAAGGTTACTTTGAATAAATATTTATGAAGGAAAAGAAAAAAAACGAAAAAAATACGGGAAAAGATAATTGAAAATTAAATTTGAGTTATAACGAAATTTTATTTACTGAAATTTTTGGGTGAAGCAGAGTCCCTTAGGAAGATGAAAAAAAAATTTGATGCCACGTGGAAATTCATGCCTACAAAATCCCTTTCTGGAACCCATAATTTACATAATATAAAATAAATAAATTTTAAAATATATATATATATCTATATTTGTTAAAATAACTACCCCATAGTTTCCACCAAACAAATTATTTTATTAAAAAAATTATTAAGGGGGTTTGAACTTTAGGAATTTGTAACAAAACATGATGAAATTAAGGTTACCTGGACAAAATAGTTGTTGCTTCAAGGATGGCTGACACGAGAACGAAGGGAAAGCGCATTCGCATGGCGAACGGAAAGATAACCCCTCTCCTATAGAAATTGAGCAACGAGAGAGAGAGAGAGCGAGGAACACGTGTAATTTTTCTCTCTAACGGAAAGAGATGGGAAAAAAATATGTAGAAGCCTAGCGCGGGGAAAGGCGGGTGCGCGCAGCGGACGAACGAATAAGGGATGTGAAAAAGTAAACTCATCACATTCCATTAGTTAACTTGACTGCTATAGCGATAAAGAAAATATAAGGCCTAAAAACGTTTTATGAAATATAATTAAAGAATAAAAACTGAATAAAATATCTTGAATGAATAAAAAGAATTATTTTATTTTGAAAGTATAAAACCATTTAAAATGAAACGGATTATTAATATTTTACCAAAAAAATGAAAAAAACTCGTTTTTGTGGTAAAATATTACAGTGGATCCAAATGAAATACCAACTCTCATCACTACATGGTTGTTTTTCACTTCATTTCACTGATTGCTTTCAATTTAATTTGAAATTTTGTTGGGTATGAATTTAACCCTTTTAGTGCTGCGTGTCTTATCTAATCAACTTTTAGTTATCTGCCTGTTGTTTCTTTATTATCCATCAGACAGCATTGCATTTAATTTTATTCACTTTGGAATCTAACTGTTACGCATTTTCCCTGGTGCGTCAAAAAATAACTAAAATATTTTACTTTCCGTACGGCAGACTGATGTTTGTGATTTTACCACTTGTTCGCCATCTTAATCAGGTTCATGTTTGTTTGGTTATCATGGTGTTTTATTTTAATCGCTACTTTTTACTTGTCATTTTTATTGTTTATAATGTTATATTTTTATAATAGTGGTTTATGTTTGAATTGTTTTGTGATAGGCTTATTTCAATGGGCCTGATCATTTGCGAGCACAAGTACTTTAAATGGCAACAGAATTTCACTATGCGTTCTTTTCTTTATTTTTAGTTCCTATTACTCTAAAATCAACACATTATACAGTGCGTTCATTAAGTCGCGCACATCAAAAAAGTTGTGAAGTAATGTATTTTATTTGGTATTATGTATTTGTTAGTGTTATAACTTTTATACACATATATACTTAGTACTTACATATATACTTATTTCCAACATTTTCTTATAACATATGTTCAAAATGGCTGCCTTGTTCATTAATACACGCATGAATTCGTTTTACCATGTTTGTTGACACTTTATGGAGTACGCCTACACTAATATTGTTAATCTCCGTTGTAATGTTCATTTTCAGTTCATTCAGTGTATGAGGCCTATTTTTATAAACCCTTCCTTTGAGATAACCCCACAGGAAAAAACCTGGAGGCGTTAAATCGGGAGACCGTGGGGGCCATAACCCTTTAGAGATTATACGCTTGCCAAAAAACTCATGTAAGAAACGCATTGTTTCATTCGACGTGTGACATGTGGCACTGTCCTGCTGGAACCATACATCACGCTCATTGGTTTCCAACAACGAAATAAACTGTGTAATTATGTCTTTGTATACACCACTGTTCACTGTAGTTTCAAAGAAAATAGGCGCCACTATTCGACGACGTGACACGGCACACCACACTCCAATTTTCAGACAGTGCAATGGACTTTCATGAAAAACATGAGGATTTTCAGTCGACCAGATTCTTGTGTTTTGGCTATTCACATATCCACTAAGGTGGAACCAAGCCTCATCACTGAAGAAAACACGGTCTAGCTCTTCGATTCTATGGTTGTCGACAATGGACCGAAACCATCTACAGTAAACAAGGCGCTTTTCTTTGTCTGGATCTTTCGATTCTTGAACACTACGAACACGATATGCACGAAATTTTAACTTTTTCATAGCTTTATGAGCACTACCCAATGAAATTTGTGATTGTGTTGATTGTCTTCGTAGGCTTTTTGAAGGCGACTGCTGCTTAAAATTTCTAACCTCAGCCAGTTTAGCGTCAGTTAAAATGACTAGTCTCCCTGATCTCTTCTTGTCTGCAACTGTTCCGGTTTCACGGAAACATCGAATTAATCTGGTTAAGGTCGACTTGTTAGGCACACTTACATCCGGAAATGTCACAAGAAATTGCTCAATAACAAATTCATATGAATGACTGGTAAAATACTGTTCAAGAAGGAACACTCGTTGCTCTTGGGAAAACGACATGTTTACCTTATCGTAATCTAAACAATACTGCAGGCCTGTTGTAACATGTACACACAATAATGTGCTTCATATCTGTTGTTTATATTACCAGTGGTGCTATCTTGCGGTAGCCACTAGAACTAATATAAAAACCCGCTGTTTACAGACTCGTTTATTTGGATGTGCGCGACTTAATGAACGCACTGTATATGTATATAAACGGATGAAATTTGTTCAGGTTTATCTTCTCTATTGAATGGTATTATTTTCAATGCAAAGAAAAAATTGTAAACACCCCATTTTCTAATCCAAAGTAATTATTTTTCTGGTAAATTTACTTTTTATAAAAACATCTACTACTGCAGAACAATATTTAAAATTGCTTATTTAACTGATAAAAACTATAGAATTTTCTGAACAAAATAAAACCAACTATGCCAAAAAGCATTGAAAAATACATTTTTAATGAATAAATCTGTGACACTATTTAATATAGTCATTATTGCGGTAGCACTTTTAGCATGCAAAAATTAACCCATGTTGCAATACTAAAAGGGTTAACTTAACAGTTTTTGTAGAGGAGATACATTCACATCGTTGTTTGTGGGGTATGTCCTTCACCGATTATAAAAATCATGGATTGAAAAAACGTTGATGGCTCTGGCTGGTAAATACAGTTTATCTGTTGGCATGAATTCAAATGGGAAAATTTTAGCACAAACACGGATTGATGAACTGGAATGAAAAGTGGAAAAAAAATTGGTAAACCACACACCATCTTCCAATTTTAAAGCATTTAAATGATTAATGCTTATAATTATTATTAAATGATTAATTATTAACACGTTGAGCTCAGAGGCTAAAATCGTGGATGTGTCGTTATACCGAGGTGTGCTATTGCAGTGAAGGAATGGCATGATGCCTCAAGGTGCCAGTCGGCACAAACGATCTTACTTATTTGTTCATCTATTCATCAGCTAAATATAGAATGGTATTACACGCGTTTTTTCGTTTGTTACGTGATTTTAAAAGTACATACATTTATTATTATTTTATTAAACATCCTATGTAGGATTTTTAAACAGCCGTATTATTTAAAATTGAAATATATATTTTCTAACCACCAGAATACGATAACATAAAACACTTACCAATGTTTATAGCGCTTTCGTGTATCTTGTACACATCTTCAGTAAATTAAAATTTATATCAAGTCAAAATTTAAAACTTCCTGCTCCTACCATGGTAGATAAGGAATAGTCTATTCTTATATTTAAAACAGTCTTGCCAACTTAATCAGTTGATTGTCGTATTCAATCTGTGTGTTCATTAATTTTTCCCTGTTATTGTATTTATAAATATAATATTTTTCCAAAATTTCAATTTCATTTACATTTATTATTGTATAGCGTACAGTATATAAGAAATTTGGTCCATAGAGGTCATGAGTTTTCGAAGTAAGATATTACTGTTGAGTAATAATTAAATTATTTTTATGTAAAAATGTATTATTCTTTTCTTTTCTTAATAAAAAGAAGTCAGTAGGAATGGAGAAATTTGTGGAATAAATGATATAATTAATTTATTAATAATGATATATTTGCACCACGCTGGGAGGTCCGAATGGAGTACACTTTAAAAATTGTTCAAAAATTCCTGGCAGTAGGTAACAAAAGACAACATTTACTAACTTTGCTCATATGCCAGCGATAAAACAAAAGCTATAGAATTGTAGTAGGGTATATCACCCATGAACTGGCAAAGGGGCGTATCGAAAATCAATTTTTTTTAGATATGCCCCATTGCCACTTCACGGGCGATTTATGACACCTGAAGGCATCAATAGCCTTGGGAACAAACTCTACTCTACTTGCTGCCTTAAGGCGTTGAACAGCCTCAATGTGTTAATAATGTTAATTATTTTTATTATTATTATTATTATTATTAATGATACAGTATTACATTTTGGTTTTATTTTTGTTGATTATGGGTAAAAAGTGAACATTTCTTTACAGTCTATATTATAACAGAGAGGGAAAATTGTATAAAAAGATTGAAAAATATTGCTGCCGTACACAACGGACAACTTCATATAACGGACTGGACCGTGCCACAATAGTGTCCTTTATATGAGGGTTTTTCTGTTCTAGGCCAGCTCATGGTGTAGTGGTCAGTGCAACTATTTCTACACCACGGGTCTCAGGTTCGATTCCCAGTCAGTTTTATCATCTATTATCATTCTCATCATCTGCATGACA
The DNA here is from genome assembly GCA_035578175.1 of Catonia carolina. NCBI lineage: Eukaryota > Metazoa > Arthropoda > Insecta > Hemiptera > Achilidae > Catonia > Catonia carolina. The sequence goes on along the minus strand of JAQMRL010000012.1, from coordinate 8,584,677 downwards.
GTAATTGCAAAACAATTAAACCGAAAAAAAACTAATTCAGTACTAGGATGTGTGTACTGTATATTTTGTGCTAGTGCTGACTTATGCAGCAGAAACATGGAAAAGTAAAAGAAAGAATGCAGGCAGTAGAAATGAAGTTTAAGAGGAGTATACTAGAAAAGACAATAAAGAGTTGAGACATGATGTAATCATAGGGGACAACTAGGAATGGAGAGACTATGGTTAGGTCATGTCAGTAAGGTTGAGGAGGGTAGATTGCCTAAAACGATGCTGTACTTTGAAAAAGACAATGACTTTACATTGGCAAGAGAAAGTTGTGATTGTTTTACACCCTTTTTTTTAATTCTCTTTTTGTTCATTTTTTTACAGTCAAACAATTCTGCACCTCCTCCTCCGCCTGTACGGAATTCATCTATGAGAAACGGAATGTCTCCATTTGCAGGTTGGTGGTTATCTTTGTTAATTATAAATGGTTTAATCTGATAACAATTTTTGTAAATGGAATGTTTTTTGATTTTCAAAAGTGTATTGAGATGATGACAAAGGGTTCATGAGTAACGGGTAAACGCTGAACTATTTTAAATGCGCTGATGATGTGGTTCTAATAGTAGGCAACTATGAAGAACGGCAGTTAATCCTAATGGAATTGAAGGACTAGGTAGGAGGTTCAGTGGTAGGGGCCCCTGCTATGAAAGAGAGGTAGAGGTCATTCATAATATATAGTGGAGAGACGACTTGAAGCTTGTGGCCAGATTTAATTGGGCAAGTATGACACTGCGGGGTATTGTAGAGGCAATAATGGGAGGCCTATATCAACACTGGATGATGACTTGTCGATAAAGACGAAGAAGAAGAAAGAGCATCAAAATCAGTTCGATTGTAAAATTGTTAAACATTATTACAGTTTTTTCACGTCAATATTCATTAATAATGATAGTTAAGTTAGTAAAACTGAAAAATTAATTTTTTTTTCCCGTTAACAGGTGATATCGAGTCTAGGTTTTTAGACATATTTCATTCGGTTCAAGAATTTCCCCCACCCCAGCCATTTTTGGGGAAACCAAAGGTCTACAATAGTAAAACAGGTGAGTTAATACATACATTCGTAATCGTAGAGAAATTAAATAGTTATATTTATAAGGTGTAATTGGCAAGTGTTCAAAGATGACTGCTTGTAATGTCAAAATTGCAGTGCTTTGAGGCTACAGAGGATTTACCTCAAAGTAGTCACCGTCACACTGAACATATTAAATCCAACCATGTTTTCATTTTTAGAAGCATCTCAAAGTTAACAAATTCAATGCGAAGCACAGTGTACACAGTGTAAACTGTGTATACACAGTAGATGGGTAATATAGGTTATGAGGACAAGAAGAACTGAAGAAGGAAAATTAACGATTAATGGAAATGATCAGAAAAAAAGATGACAAACAAATTTTAGACACTAAACAATAGACCTAAGATGTCGGGGTTAATTGTTTGAAGAAGTCAGAAAGGATATTGAGAAAACTGAAAGAAACCGAGAAAATGTAATGAACCAAACGAAATTGAGAAAACTGATTACGGACTTAAAAAGTTTCCATGAAAAGTAAAAACGGATCATCAAATGGACACAAGAAAGGAGAAAAACATAGTAAACGAATGCTGAGAATGTTGGCTGCAAAAAAGAGCTTCCAGAAACGTCAGGTCTACTCATGTGGTCTAAAATTGGCCCAATGAAAAAAAAATTATATTAATTTTATGTACAAGGGGGAATCAAAATATAAACCGGAATTCAGTTCATACTGAAAGTGGGGTGAACAAAAAGGGGCGTGGCTTCTCAGATGTTGGGTGGGGATGCTTAGACGACATTCCACTGTTAAAGAACTTCACATTACCATCTCTTTAATAACTACTACGATGTGTGAACAAGAAGTACTGTCGTCCGTTGCACAAAGAATTATAATTCAATTTCTTACAAAAGAGGGTGTAAATCCATCAGAAATTTTGAAGAGGCTGGAGGCACAGTTTGAAAATATCCTAAACTCATTCCGTGCGGTGTCAATATACGTGACAAATATAGATTACAACAGAATTAAATGAGATGTAAAACGGCTTCACCGAATTACGGATGTGGTAGGACTACCACGCAGAGATTTTTGTGACTGACGGATGTGGTAGGACTACCACTTGGATATTCAAGTTTTTTGTCAGTAGGGTTGGTAGATCTGATTTTTTTATAATCATAGTTCAGTAGTAATAGTTAGAATAATATATTTATTGAGTTGAGAGTGTTTGAAAGTCGTTCCTTCATAAATTGAATTGGTTAGTAAGGACAGAGAGTTTATGAAAAGGACTGCCATGGTATCCCTACCATGCCCGTCACTCACAAAAATCCTTACGTGGTAGGTATACCACACCGCACGAAATGTGTTAAAAAGATACAAGTGTAGTCATGGTACAAACAATTTTTAGAAGGGCGGGAAGTCGTTTAAAATGAAGGTCACCAACGTCAACCAAGAACCAGCTTCAAAGCCAAAACTCAGCTTTCGGCTGGAAAGGTTGTAGCAACTGTATTTTTTGACTTTAAAGGAGTCTTGCATATTGATTTTTCTCTATGAACATTGAACTATAAATGCCAGGTACAAACTACGCCCATACATACTTGTACATAACGAACAATGCGAAGCACAGTGTACACAGTATAAACTGTGTATACACAGTAGATGGGTATTGTAGGTTATGAGGACAAGAAGAACTGAAGAAGGAAAATTAACGATTAATGGAATGACTACTTGTAAATGATTAATTATGTCTACTTGTACATAATGCCAGGTACGAACAATAAATGCCAAATTTTAGACAAGACAAAACAGGCGTATCATCAGGAAAGACGCGGCTTTACTATAAGAAAGAGATTATCCTGCTCCAAGACAATGCTCGATCCATACAATTGCCCTAACTCAGGAAAAAATTTCAGAAATGTTCTAGACTACCCTGGAACACTCTCTCTAAAGTCAGTACTTATCGCCGTGCGATTACTACCTGTTTGGACCCTTGAAAAATGCGCTTAGAGGTCATCATTTTGATGGCGATGTTGCAGTCAAAGCTTTCATCTGCAATTGGCTCATGGCGCGCAACCATCTTCGTTTTACGATGACGGGATAAAAAAATTACCCATCTGTTGGGAAAAATGTGTCAGAAAATTAGGAGACTATGTAGAAAAATTATGATTGTCTTTCGTATTGATTTTCTCTTTCAGCATCATTTCCACTTTATATTTCTATCAAATCCCAATAAATTTTAAACAAATAATTCCGGTTTTTATTTGATTCACCTTTGTAGATTTTAAGAAATTTTATGTATAAAAAGATTTTTATGTTTATAAACAAGGAAAATATCTCCAAGTTAATGTTTGTTTGTTTTTTTATTTATCATTTTAGCAAAGCAACAAGCACCTTTGCCGCCTGTACCAGTCACCCATTTACAATTAGGTAACAAAATGTGGTCACGCGACAACACATCAACATGCTAACATATGGCCCTTCGTTATCTTGTAATTATCATTAATAACACAGTTATCGTTAAATGTAATTATTATCATTATTAATTAATTAATTAATTATTATCATGTTAATAATTTGTTAATTATTTAATTAATTTCGTAATTTAAAAGTAATTGTACGTATAGAAAAAATATATATAGTTATGTGAACAAGAGAAAGGGAGAAAAACAGTAATAAAAACATGTAATTAGTAGGTTCGTCGTCTTCTTCTTCTTCTTCTTCATCATCTTATTCGTCTCATACTATGTATCATTGTTTGTAAATAAGTTTTCATAGATCGTTATTATAATAATGTTTATATTTTTTATGATTATTATTTTTAATATAAATCAGTGCCACTTGGAAATTGTATTTTTAACGCTTTCCATTCGTATTCAGAAACTGTTTGCTGGTGGTTCCACTAGTATTTATTTTAATGAATGTTAGCTTACTTTCACATTCATCTCTCTTATCTCTTATAAATATTCACTATTTCCCATCTTTTAATCCTATCGAACGTAATTGTCTTATGTTATGAAAATTCAAAACTGCAAAAATGCAAGCCTGCACAAACATTAAAACAAAACAAAATAAGCTTACTTAATTTTTTTATTATTTTAAAATAATTAAATTGTTCCATATAAATGTTGAAGGAAAATTAATAATAAAAATGACAAATAAGAACACTGTAAACATAATCTCGTATACACAATGCCGGAATATAAACACATGTGAAATCTTCAACTGATTAATGATAGCCTATCTAAAAAATATGGTAATCTTCCATTTTGTGGATGCCACTCAGATTTCCGTTGATTTCTTCCACTTTTACGTTTAACAAATGAATGGAATAATTAGATTATATAGTTTTGTTTTTTATGAACAAAAATGTATTTGAAGTTGAAAATAGGGAAATTATCGAATGTAATAGAAGCACCCGCATAATGGAACTAAATGCCCTATATACTCTTCCATTTTACAGTTGTCACCGATCTTAGTGTTGATTCAGTTACAGTTAATTAACCTATAACCTGACTTGAATTTTTCAGCAAGGTTAAGGTAGATCTTAGGAACTAATGTCCAACCCTGTCTTGCCAGGTGAAAAGTCATTTTGTGATCTTCTTACAGACTCGATATTGTGGCAGTATGCCATGAAGTCCAGGCTATCAGCCACTACCATGGTGTTCAGCTTATCTAATGTTATTTATGCTGACGCCATGAAGCAAGATGCCCTCTTCTACACCATGCAGAGCTTCATTAAATATTTCTAAAAACTATTATATAATTAGCGCTTCTAGTGACGAATTTAAAAACCTAAAAATTATAAAAAGAACTTATTGAAGTAACCAAGCCGTTCTATTACATTCAAAACCAGGCAATATGTGAGGATGAGCACCTTTCATCCATAGGAGGCTACAGTGTGTAAAAAGATACTATGGTATTCCTTTTGTGTTTTTATGAAGCCCCATTTCATGATGTTCTCTTCTGCGTTTTAAATTTTCCTTTCTTAACGGGGTACTCTCTCAGAAATATAATTTATTTTCCCTCAGTAGTTAGCGCAAGTATTTTATTACAGATTAACTTAGCACAAATTAAGTAACTTTTTATGTAAAAAAGTTCACAAAATGTTAAAAACAACCCCTAAAAACAGGGTTGGAGTGAAAAAAATAGGGGTTCACGGGAAAGTAAATATTTTGATCAGTTTTTGTGATATCTAACATTTTTTTTAAATGAAAGAAATGTTCATTATGTGATCTGTAGTATTTAAAATTCTTAAATTTTAACTTATAAAAAATTAAAAAATTTATACATTGTTTAACTTCATGTATTTTTTTAAATTCGGCATTGGTTTTTACAGAAAACTGAAAACTCCAGATTATAGATTGAATATTTTAAGTATGTTAAAAAAAAGTAAGGATTTATGTCAATTGTAACTAAAGTTATTTACTTTATTACGATAGAACATTTAAAAAACATTTATGGAAAACTCGAGTTTTATTGGACATTTTTATAACCTCCACAACGCACGCTTTGTTTATAGCAAAAAGCTAAAAAACCATGAAGTCCCATTTTCTTGGTTACTACATTATGTATTTTGAATATAAAATAATAATTAAATTCAAAACATTTTAAGCTATCAGAAATTGCAAAAAATTGACAATTTTTGTGAGGTAGGTTTATATATTTCATTCGGTGCATCGTTGTTAAGTGGCATGAAATATTTAGATAAATTTGTATTTGACTGTTAAAAAAAACATCTTTTGTTACAATATGTTAGTATTATTTTTATTATTATTATTATTATTATTATTATTATTATTATTATTATTATTATTATTATATTCATTAATTTAACCTAGTCATTGTATAAAAAAAGGAACTAATTATTCATTATATATATATATATATATATATATATATATATATATATATATATATATATATTTTATATATATCACCGATCTTGTGGCTTCCTTACATTAACCATTTACTATAATTATGGCGTCATACTCACACACGGCCTCTGTACACCAGAGATCGTAAGTTAGTAGTCCAATGTAAGTTATTGTAGAGTGTTCTTAACATCACATTTTATTTAAAACAATACCCAAAAATAGTAAATGTGTAGTTACTGCAAGATAAATTTGTTGTTTTAAGGTTAAACAAACAAAGAATAAAATAACAGAAGACTTTACAAAAATGGATATTCATAATGAACAACTCGAAAATATAGATTTTTTTAAAATTTAAATTAAATTGACGTGATCAAGTACTTCTAACAAGACTGAGAATAGGACATACATTTTTACTTTCTTTTGCCTTATATGAATATATACTGAACGAAAGTATTGTTCTCATGTAGATTTTTTTACTTCGAGTTTTCACTGGATGTACACGTCAGGTTCCCTGAACCCAAAAAAACACGTTTAGCAATTGGTTTGGCAATTGTTTGTGTGTGTACAAAATGTATCTAGAAAAGAATAGCATTCGAAGTTGAAACTTGGACTTAAGTTAGGTACCACTAAGGGACCCAACATGAAATTTTCATTTAAATTAGTCAGCCAGAAGTAGTAGTAGGTTCTTATAATTTTTCACTTTTGCAATTTTCCCAAAAATCATTCTTATGATTTTTCAAAAATGGCATTAACTAAATTTTTTATGCTCTACAAGATAGGGTAAGGGCTTTGTCTGCTGAAATTCTTGGGGGGGGGCCTGTGCTCTCGTAGAAAAAAATGGTGTTTTTAAGATTGCAGCCGTAATATGCATTCTAAGACAAAAATGTATATAATTAAAGTTAGTTAAGCACAAATTAGTGATTTTCTGAATTTTTTTCATCAAAATCTGTCTGCAAATAGGATTTTTTAATATTGTGGCCTTACTTTGCATTGTACAACAAAAATGGATATAATTAAAGTTACAAGAAAATTAAAATATCTACAACTTTTATTTCAAGTATTTTTTTCTACAGAGCCTAGTTTAGCATCAATAAGTGATTGCCTGTATTTTTAAGTTCTATAGAGGATGATTTTCATTTTGCGTTATTAGCTCATGATTAAAATTCAGATATGTTTTTCGTTTTACTAGTGTTTAACCCTTACAGTGCCAGCGTCCTAATATTAGGACGCCAGCAGTTCAACCAAAAATGCCGGCGTACTTTATTAGTACGTTGACTAAAAAATTGATAGAATTTTTATTTTTCGCTCAATTGTTATAAATAATACATAATATTCAGTAAGAAATGTAGATTTTATTACGAGTATAATTGATTAATATTGTTTGAACAATTTCGTATTGATTAAAGAAACTAAAAATGAATTTTCAAAACTTTTATCGCAATATTTTTATATTTTACAATACTTAATGATTTTTGGTGACATTGTACATAATTACAGTGTCTTAGTGATTTTTTTTTAATTAAAAAGTAAATTTACACAAAAAATGTGTAATTAAGTAGAACTTTTTATTTTTTAAATTGTAAAAAATATGTTATAAGGTAAATGTCATACGAGATTAATTCATTATGAAGAAAACAAACAAAATATCATTAAGATATAGTACAAAAAAATTGCCAAGTTATGGATATATATATATATATATATATATATATATATATATAGCATACTACAAATCGCAAAAAATAGGCTGGCATTTTGCAGCAATACCTAGCGAAAAATAGCTGGTATTTTTCAGTAGTAACTTAGAATATTCTCCTGGCACTATAAGGGTTAAACAGTTTACTAGTGACTAAACATTCAGATTATTTGGGTTTTATTGACATTGGCAAGAGAATGTCATGTGAGTATTTCACACCAGTTTTTTTGCACATGAACATCTACTCGCATGAAAATGTCACAACTGCTATTACTGTCAATAACACTAAAATTACGATACAACACATCTTTATTGAATGCACATCAATGGAAATGTTTTGACGTAAGTTATATTTAACTTGCTAATCAGTTTACACAAATATTTTACAGATAGCTACACTACACATCTAAATCAATAGACTACCTATATAAAATTCTTACACCCCCTGGACTAATTTAAATACTCTATAGAAATTTTATTATGATCGTAGGTATTTGTTTGTGAAATTGTTTGTACTTTGTTTTTTTTTATTATTATTAGTTAAATCATTGTAACTTTTCTCCTAAGAAGTTCATGATGGGAGGCTTGTAAATACTGTTGAGTGAATGGAGGCTCCAGTTGAATATAAGGCAAACATGGTAACATCTCGTAACTACAGGTATAATGCTGCACTTTGTTTTGTCTACAACTATACTACTCATAGCATTGGAATGCAAAATGTACGAGTTAATATTGGCATCAGTGCTGGAGGCTGTAAGTGCGAACATTTGTATGAATAAAAATACAGGGAGCCCATTTGTTTTATAAATCGTAATAGTAAATGTACGGAAGCCACTAGGCAGGCCTTTTGGACGGATTTTATTAGTCTGTCTATGTGAATGAACAAATTTTAGTCAAAAATGAAAAATTAATGCAAATCTGAGGGTGTAATTGGAACAAACCCTAATTATACTTTAAGAAAAAACTTATATATACTCTACTTTTAAAAGCATGATGCCACAAGTCAGGACTTTGTAATGAGGCCATAATTATAGTGGGATTTATATTATATATAATATATATATATATATATATATGTATATATATATATACGTATGTATGTAATCTAACCGTCAATAAAATCTTTACATATCATATCTCTGTATTAATATTGTTGGTAAACTTCTTGTTGATAATTTTTGAGAAATGTTTCAGAATTTTTTTATACAGCGCCCGCATGTTTGTAATTTATTATCTAGAAGAAGTGTTTGAATTTTTATCAGATAACTTTTGTTAATGTATTTTTTGTAGTCTGGTAAGGATACTATGTTGTTGTTTTTTTGTTATTTAAAAATTGTACGAGGGCCCAACATTCGATTGACCATAAATAACAGATTTATGATTATATAAAAATATTTTGTTATTAAAAATTACATACACATATAATTACTTTTCAACATAACCACGTTGATGATTGTCCCATTTGTCGTATCTATGGACAAGCTTTCCAACATCCTTTTCATAAAATGTTACTGCCAATGAATTAAAATGAGTCTTGATGTTGTCTGGAAGTCACTTGGAGCTAGGTTGGGACGTTATGGCGAGTGATTGAAAATATCACATCGAAACTGCTCAAGGAGTTATTGGGTTGCACCAGCTTTGTGAGGATGAAATTTTCATAGATCAGAACAATTCCGGAAGTCAGCACACCTCTTCTTTTGTTTTGAATGGCTCTCTTTGCTAACTTTGTAAAATTTCATAGTAAAGAGCTGCAATAATCATGGTCGTTGGCTGCATGAACTCCTAAAAGAACACACCATTTTGCTCCCAAAATATGGTTACCATACGTAACCTTATAGTTGTTAAAGGTTTGTTTGAATTTTGTTGATTTGTTTGGTGGAATTCTGTGTATCCATTGTTGTGATTGTCATTTTGTTTCGGGTGTGTTTTTTTGAATCCACATCTTATCTCCCGATCACAATTGATTTTGTTGTGTTTACGTTAACTACATCAATATTAAATTCTATACACACTTAAATACTTCTAATTGATACTTTATTTCCTTCTATGTATTATTTAAGTAATTTAATTACATCAGTGCACACTTAATTACTGTAGGTCCTCACTACAACGGACTTCAAATTAGGAAAAAACCTCGCAACAATGAAGATGACAAGCCATTAGCACAAAAACCCAAACTTTTTAGCGTACGTGACGCCATTGATACAGTGTTTTTATACATAGATTTATTGGAAGAGTAAGACGACCAAAACTTTCATGAACATTTTAGCCAATTTAAAGAACTTATTATTAGAAAGTAACATCAGTCTAGCACTCTGTTAAAAATAAGCAATTTATCCCATCACTTCAATTTTCATATCGGTGATTAAAATAGTTATTTTCAAATATGTTACTGTATTTTCCATTTTAATTTCAACTTTAAAAAATCTCTGATTGAAAAATAATGTAAAGTGTGTAAAAAATAAGATTATAGAACTGTATTACCTTTTCTTGATCTACACGTGTTTGATTATTTTGCCCGTTTCGTGAAATCTAAATATGTGCTACCGTTGCTAAAACAAATTTTTTTCTGTTACGTACTTTTGCCGACTATAACTGTACTAAGTAAAAAATAATTTAAAGTGCCGCATTTACTTTAATGATTACTTTATTTTGGTTACAAAACATTTAAACCGGTTACAATTTTGACTGTAGTAAAAATTAACAGCTACAAAAAAAATTGCTGCTTTGCTTCACTGTATTTCAATATAATGGACTTTTGCAACAACAAACTGTGGCCTATCCCATTTAGTCTGCTATAATGAAGATCGACTGTACTTCTAATTGATACTGTATTTGTGCTATATATGTATAATTTTATTTTAATTATATGGTAAGATTGAGTTAGGTGATGACCTTCTGACGGTTCAAACATCCACTGATTAATAATAAATATAAACATCTTCTTATAATAATAAATAAATATTTATAAAAGAATTTTAATTTTCACTAAAAAAATAATTGTATTCAATAATGATATTGATATCCTTTAGTTGTTTAGGTCATCAGCCGAAAAGCTGGTTTGAACCTGTAGAGGTTTTACTAAGTAAAACGAGGAGTGAGGTGGTTTACCATTGCCTTCCTCACTGAATGGAAAAGTATGCTTATCAGCATGCCGGGCTTTCTGAAAAGCACATATTTTCCACTCTGCAAATGACACCTTCACTTCATTCACCACAGGGTCTGGCTGTACAATGAAATTCATTACTTTCAGAGGAGATAACTCTGATTAGTGTCTTTTACACCTCTACCTCTTCTGTTCTTAAATGATTCAGTCATTTAATTGGCTGACCATGTGATAAGAAACAGAACTATTTATTTTAGCCCTGCAACGAACAGATTGAGAGTAAATAATTTGACTCTCCGCCTGTCTGTTATGGGCAGTATAATCCTTTAGCTAGGTCTTAATGAAAAATTTTCTTCAGTGGTGTAACGGTCGAGGAACATTAAACCAGAAGCCATTTGGCGAGTTTTGTGGTTGTGAGTCTAACATATTTGGGACCCAGCAAGCACAAATTTATTTTGTAGCCTAAATGTTTTGTAATGATAGAGTATATAGAAAATCTTGGAATATCCAGACATTTAAATTCTCATTGGCAGCTACTCATTTAAATTCATTAGCGGCAACATTTTATGAAGAGGAGGATATTGGTAAGCTTTCCACTGGTCATGACAAATGGTTGAATCGTCAAGGTGATTATGTCGAAAAGTGTTTATGACTTTTAATAAAAAATCAATTTTTCAATATTCACTTGTCTTTTATTTATAACCTGTTGAAGATTAAAAAAAAACATGGCTCTCGTATAACTAAAATGTTTATTATTCAGTAAAAGTTATGTTTTGCCTCGCTGTGGATTCTCTTTTATGTATTAATCGTGGGTTAATTCAAAAATTGTTACCAAATTGATTTTATTTTATTTCTAGTATGATTAGCTGTAAAATTGTGTAATCTTTTTCTTTTTTAAGGAGACACGGAAAGCAAGTGTTTGTTTTTTTAGCGCCATTAGGCAGTTCATGTCTTTCTGAATCTATCTATATACAACACTTTATGGTTTACTCTGAAATTTGTGTATAAATATATTTTTTATTAGTGCACTACATGTATTTATTTTCGACAATTTTGTTAAAACAACAAAAACTGATTCATTAATTTTAATGTTTTTTTTTTAAAGAGCGATATTTTATGCTTCAACTGTTGCCATCATGAGTTTGTTGTTTTGTGTCATGGCCATAGTTTGTTTACATTTTGTAGCGCACGTGAGTTTTGTTTACAGGTTTACTGAATTAGTTTTTTGCTGTTTACCGAAAGTTATGTTTTCTGATGCATAAGGAACTTTTCTCCAAAACTACTGAATTAATTTCTTTCAAATTTTTAGAACCATTTTAATATAGACCTCTTTACATAAATGCTTAGTTTTTTTGAGATCAAAATTTCAAAATTAGCTATTTTAAAAAATATTTTTGGTAAATATAATTATTGTCATTTTTGATGGTCGACCATAAAAAAATTATTTTTTCATATTTTGTTCCAGATATTTAAACTTAAAAAGCTCAGCTTGTTTATAATAGTTTATTAAAACGACTAAAAATTTGAATGAGATTGGTTTAATAGTTTCTGAGAAAACGTTTCTTCTGGTGTTAAATGGTGGAAGATAGGGATTCCGTGTCCCCTTAAGAGGGTATTAATTCAAAAAGTTGAATTTTTTTGTGGTACTATTTGTTTTTCAGATTTTAATTATGCACAAATGCAATCACTTTTAAAATGCAGTTAGTGAATGTTCATAGACTATGGTGCTTAGCAACAGTTCTAATGCTCTGGTTTTTTTAGTTTTTTTTTTGTGAAAGATATACATAACGGTGATTCTTTTATTCTGTCGAACAGAACCTTTTTTCCCTTGAATTTTGGTAGTATTAATATGGTGCTAAAAAGAGAGAAAATTTTTTATTAGATACTTGGAGAACTAGCTTTTTTTTAAAAAAAAATTGTTATAGTAAAACCACGATTATCCGAATCCCGCTTAAACTTGTTTTTTTTTACCTTTTCTTGCCCTATATGAATATATAGGGAAGTTAAGTATTGTTTTATGTAGATTTTTCAAAATCAAGTTTACACCGAATATACCTGTTTTCAGGCCCCCTGAACCCTAAAAAACATGTTTTAAGCAATTGGTCTGTATGTGTGAACAAAATATCTCAAGAACAGAATAGCGTACAAGTTGAAACTTGAAACTTAAGTTAAGTACTACTGTGGGACCCAACATGAACATTTTCATTAAAATCTGTCAGTAGTAGTTTATTCATGCGGGTTTTTACTTTTTGCGATTGGGGGTCCTTCCCTTGTGATAAAAAGTGTTTATTTTTAAAGATTGGGGCTTTAGTATACATTCTAGAGCGAAAAATATATAATCAAAGTTGCAGAACAATAAAAAAAACCCAACTTTTGTTTGAAACATTTTTTTGTACAATGCTGAGTTTAGCGACAATTTTATGATTTTCTGTGTTCTATCATCAAAAATATAAGAATTTTTTTTATTATTATGACTAGTGTGTGTTTTACGACAAAAATGTATACGAGGTCTGTCCATAAAATAACCGGATTATTCATTTTTCTAAAAAAATATTTATTCGTTAATATAGTATATGTTGAACATTCCAAAGTAACCCCCCCCCCCCCACTTACACCAGCACTTTTTCCAATCTTCAAAGCAGTTCTGGAAACGGGTTTTTGGTGTTGCATTCAGCTCCTTCAACGATGCAACTTATCTCCTCAATCGTGTCATAGCGTCTTCTTTTCATGGGCCTTTTTAGTTTTGGAAATAAAAAAAGTTGCAGGGAGCCAAGACTGGTGAATACAAAGGATAACGCTTCATAATGGTGTTTGTTTTTGCCAAAAACTCACGGACAAGCAGTGTAGTGTGCGCTGGCACATTATCATTGTGAAGTTTCCACGAGTGGTTTTTCTACAATTCCGGGCATTTTTTTGCATAACTTCCTGGTAATATTCTTTATTGACCGTACACCTTGTGGCAGAAACTCGTGGTGCACTACGCATTGTTATTGAAGAAAACTGTGAGCAGAATCTTCGCATTTGTCCGTACTTGATGCGCTATTTTTGGTATTGGCTCTTCTTGCCGCTTCCATTGGGACGATTGGGCTTTGGTTTCAATGTCATATCCATGGACCCATGTTTCGTCACTAGTTATAACCTTTTTGAGCAGATCTGGATTATTATTGACCTCATTCAGCAATTCCTGAGCAATGCTTATGCATAGCTTTTTTCAAAATTTAGCAATTTTGGTACTAACTTTGCTGGCACTTTTTTCATGCCCAAAACATCCAAAATAATTGCATGACACTGGCCTCTTGAAATGCCAACATCATCAGCATCCTCTGTGGACATGATTCATCAATTTTTCAAGACCATTTTTTCCACTGCTTCAACATTTTCCTTGGTTGTTGAAGTGCTAGGACGTCTAGAGTGGTCATCATCATAAACGTTTACTTGACCTTTTTCAAAGCATTTATACCTCTCGAAACCTTGTGTTCTACTTATATTAAGACTCACCAAGGGCTGCAGTCAACGTTTTGAATGCATCGCCACTCTTAATATTATTTTTGACGCAAAATTTAATACAGATTCTTTAATTCATTTTTGCAAGAGTCTAGCCCACCAAAACAACTGTTTTTATCTGTCAAGAAAAATATACAGATACAAAATGGCTGAAAATGTAAACATGTGTACTGACATAAAACAAATTTAAAAATTGGATGTATATGGGCCGCAAAATTTAATCCATGTACTTTTTGGACAGACCTCGTATAATTAAAGTTATAGAAAATTTAAAAAATCTGTAACTTTTATTTTAAGCATTTAATTTTGCATCATTCACTCATGAATAAAAAAAATTAAACAATGGTCATATTTTTCATTATGTACATTGGCGAGAGTAAGTCATGTGAGTTTCATACCAGATTTTTTTCATCTATATCACCATATATCATTACCTGTATATGCAAAGGCTTTTGTTGGCATCATCACTTAAGCAGAATGTTTTGTATCCTCATTTTGTAGAGTATAAAATTGTAGAAAATATGATAATTTTAATAGCAATTTGTAAAAGCTGTTCTAGAGACAATTGCGAAAAATTGCATGAATAAACTTCTACTTATGGTTGACTGATTCAGATGAAAATGATCATGGTATCTAACTTAAGTTCCAAGTTTTAACTTTACAAATTTTTCTCTTTATGGACCTGAAAATGTATATTTGTGGTGGAAACTCAATTTCAAAAATTTGGCTGAAAAACATTTTTTTCTACCTGTTTCATAATGGGGATACGAGAAAGTACAAATTTTTTTGCACGTTAACAGAAAACGAGGCACATTCAAAACTTTTTTATAGGAAAAATTTTTGTTAACGCCCTGTATATGTAATCGTTTTTTACATTTCAACGTAATCGTCGTTCAAAAAAAAAAAAATTGTATTGCAGCCTGCGATCAATTCTGCAATAGTTTTTTTCTTTTAATATCCTATACAAGAAATTGTTGAATGAATTCTGTAGCATTACTTATTGTATAATATTGTGAATAGTATATTATTGTAAATGTGTAAGATATAATATAGTATAATATAGATACATAAATAGAAGTATATAATGTAATGTATTATAGAAGATTACTTACTTCTATAACAACTAAATAGTTCTTTGGAATTTAATTAAAAAATTATTATTGTAACTAATATTAGACTATAATTAAATAATTATAATTACTGTATCATATGTAAACAAATTATTATTATTTTTATTATTATTATTATTATTATTATGTAATTAATGAATTATATATAAAAAAGGGAATTAACTAAGTTTATAGGTTACGGAATAAGTTATAAATATTAAAACATTAAATAATAAACAACCATGTTAATTTTAGTTATTTCGCTTGTTTTGTTGTTTGTATTTTTTTGTAATTCTTCTCCTTATTCATTTATCTCCTCTTTGTCTTCCCTGCTCTTTCCGTATTTTAAATTATATGACATGAATTTTATTATTTACAAAGGTTGTTCCAAAACTACTGTAAGTAGTCTCCAGACAAAAAGACAGTGCTACATATCGGTAAAATAACGATGTCATCTTGTAGGGTAGTTCATTAGGCATTAATTGAGCACTTGACAAGCTTTGTACGTTAGATAAAATGCGAGATACTACAGTTGTTTTTCGTAAACATGTTGAAGGTAACCTAACCCTTGAAGAGTTACCCTCAACATGGGTAGTGTTGTGTGTGAGGGTTTTCACCACTTCAGGCATCCACATCACGAAGAAACATTCAACTTAAAAATTTTATGGCTGCTTTATCATGACAATGTGAGGCCCCCCATACTGCAGCAGTCACGAAAGAATTCCTAGAGAAACACCGCATACATTATACAGTCCAACCTCACTCCAGCAATTTCTGGCTGTTACACATGCAAAAACGACAGCTGTGAAGCCAGCAGTTTGAACCAGACTCAGGGGTCATCCATGTCATTCAGACTTTGTTTTCTCAGTCTTCCGCCGGCTGAAGTCCAGAAAATAATTGGAAGACCTCAGTAAAAGAAAGGACGGCTCCAATTTATTATGATTTTGAGGTTTTCATAAGTACATAAATCTCGTCATCATCTGCTGAGGATTAGGCTCAATGGCCTGTTCCGGCATCCATCTCATTTTTGCTCTTCCCAAGCCTTTATTCCCTCTTGGTTTATATATTTCCATGCTTATAGAGGAAGTCTATGTGCTTGGACGCGAAATGAATGGTTAGACCAGTTTCTCTTCTTTATTCTTAATATTTCACAAGAGTGACTGAACATTTAACTCTGCGCATATAGCTTCATTACGTACTTTATCTAATCGCATATAACCTTTGACTCCTCGCAAAAATCTCATTTCAGCAGCCTGGATACGAGATTCATTCCTCTGTAATGACACCCATGTTTCACTCCCATATGTTTGAGTGGTACACCCATTGCACTATAAAATTTCATTTGGGTATCCTGTCTCGTTTTCTTTTTTTTATTGTCCTGTGAATAAAACCAAATACAGCGCTGAATTTTCCCTGTTTCTCACTTACGTCATCATCTTTGTCATAGGAAATCCTGCATCCTAAATATTTAAAATCTCGAGCTTGTTCTATAGTTGGGTTGCCAAGTATAATTTTTGAGCACCCAAAAAAAATTTATGCATACATAAATAAATGAAGAAAACATTATCTTTGTTTTTAAGTTGAAGAAAGGAACAGCACCATCCAATATTCCATAAGATATTAAAGTGAAGGAGTTGTACCCGTATTTGCAAGGCAGAAATGAGAACTCAAACAACTTTTATTTTTCAATTCCTGAAATAGTTGACAAAATGCTTAAATTTTAATGGTGACTGTGTTAAAAAGTAGTAAGAAGATGTAGTTTAAAATATTATTTTTATGAAAGTTTTTTTATTTACAGCCAAATGGAGGTTTCATTCTGAAACGCCCTCATATTTGAACTGTGATTGTGTCAGTAATATTTATGCTACGGTGCCACAGACTCAAAGTTACACCACAAGATGGTTGAGTTTTGAGGTTATAGTATTTTCATAAGCCTACAAGGTTGAAAAGTTGTTGTTTAGGTCATCACCCGTAATGCTGGTTTGAACCTCTGGAGGCTGTACTAAGTAAAATGAGGAGTGAGGTGGTTTACCATGCCTTCCTCACTGAGTGGAAAAGTATTATAGTATATTACTCTCAGAGGAGAAACACTGGCTAGAGTGTCTTTTACACCTGCACCTCTTCTTGTCTTTAAATGCTTGCCATATAATTGGCTGACCATGTGACAAACAGAACTATTTTTTGTAGCCTTGGAATTAGCAGATGGAGTGTAAATAATTTAACACCATCTACCTGTCATGGGCATACATGAAAAGTTATAACTTATGATATTATCGGTGATGAAGATGCAGAAAGCACAGTAGTGGGGTACTAAAGGGTTGTAGGCCTACTGATCGGCTGGCGGCAAGTAAGAAAATAAATAACTGTCTACTATTCTTATATAGAATAACATCAAAAAAAGTAAATCATATTAGATTTTAAAAATATATTTGTGTAAACAGATTTAAATGAATAAAAACTGATTACGGTACAATATAAAGCATATTAAAGAACGCGTAATTTTCAAGAGTAACGTATCAGTAAATTTAGTATAGCCCTACCTTGGACAATTCAAATTTGTAGCACAACCAGCTTCGGTGTTTATCTTCGCCCCTCGCCATGCAACGACGGTACCGTCACAAAAGTATACAGTCGCTACTGCAATATGTGACTCACGCACGGTCACTACGCTTTGTTTTCAGTTATTAATAATCTGTCAGACGTAATGATGTGACTAATATTTTGTTTTCATATATGATTTTCTGTTCATTATAATATATTCAGACCAATTTGTTTAGTTAGTTGCGTGCGTCTGTACAGTATAGTTCAGTGAGTTTTCGCTGTTTAGTTCTTGTAATTATTTATAATTTAAATTTTTACTGGGGCAAATTAAATACATATTTTAAAATTAAATAATTATTTTTATGTTTATACATTGAAATAAGGTTGTAGGAATTTGCGTACATTAAAATTTGTAGACCTTGTTGAAAGAATAGGTTATGGATATACTTTTTGCGGAACTGTTTGTACACGTAAGAGCAAGAGTGCCATTTCAAACTGTCTACAGTATAAAGGAAATTAAAATAATGAATATATAATAAAATTTAAAATCTGGTGTGAAACACACTTTAATTTCTCTTGCCAATGTAAATAATGAACCGAACCAAATTCAGACAACCAATTATTATGTGGACTTAAGGGCTTCCACAAAAAGCAAAAACAGAATACCAGGTGGATAGAAGAAAAAAGAAAACCTACAGATTTTTTTTGCGCCCTGGAGACTCCAGGAGGAGTCTGATTGAGAGTGTGGGCTGCAAAAAGAGCTTCCTGAAAATCTAAAGTCACCTCACGTGGTCTAAAATTGGCCCTATATGAAAAAAAAATATATTATCAAGATATAAACGTGTGTGTAGGCCTATAAATTTATAAAGTGGAGGGAGCAAAGACACGGGTTGTTGAGAGCTGGGATCTGCGTATGTATGGCAAAAGTCTTTAATAAAATGGCGCTTACTCTAGCATGCAGATCTGGAAATATAAAGCCATGAGTAACTGAACTCTAAAACGTCAAGAATTTCAGCTAGAAAATAATAAAAATCTGGTGTGAAACACACAAGTTTCTCGTACCAATGTAAACAATGTTTAATCACGAGTAAACAATGTAAAATGAAAACAACCTAATTTAAATCATAGGTAAATGACGCAAACTGAAAATCAACCTTTGTTGGACTTAAAAATTCGGAAAATCGGTAATCAGTCTCTAAACTAGGCTGTGTAGTAAGAAATTGTAAGTGTTTTTAATTTCGTTATATAATCACAGGTTTTTACTACCTACGTTTTTTAATTTCCTTTAACTTTGATTAGACATATTCACTTCTGTCATAAAATACATACTAATCTTAGAAAATCTCATTTTTTGCCGATTTTGATGATAAAAAAACATAAAATCACAAATTGCCACTAAATTAAGCTTAGTACAAAAAAATGTTTGAAATAAAAGTGGGCAGGTTTTTAAATGTTTTATTACAACATTGATTATAGGCTACTACACACTTCGCCATGCATATTAAGGCCGCAATCAAAACAAACGTTTTTTCGAGAGCACAGCCTCCCCATGAATTTTAGTAGACATGGCGTTTATCCTATCTTGTACATGGGTAACATTCAGTAAATGAGGCGATTTAAAAAAGAGCCGTTTTTGAGAAAAACGCAAAAAAGTGAAAGATCACACAAGTAAACTACTTCTTTCGGTTGACCGATTTTGATGAAAATGTTCGTATCGGGTCCCGTAGGGGTACCTCACTAAGTTCCAAGTTTCAACTTTGTACTTTATTGAGATATTTTGTTCACGCACACATACACCAGTACCTAGCTAAAACGTTTTTGGGTTCAAGGGCCTGAAAACGTTTATATCCGGTGAAAAATCGACGAAAAACTATACCTTCCTTACCTATATATTCATATAGGCAAGAGAAAGTAAAAATAGCGTTTATACTAACTGCCTGCCCATAACAGGCAGGTGAAGTGTTAAATTATTTGCACTTGATCTGCTAGTTCCAGGGCTACAAAAAAATAGTTCTCTTTCTTATCACATCGTCAGCCAATTATATTAAATTCTTAGGAAGCATTTAACAACAGAAGAGGTAGAAGTGTAAAAGACACTTGTCAGAATAATCTCCTCTGAAAATAATGAATTTCATTATACAGCCAGACCCTGTGGTGAATGAAGTGAAGGTGTCATTTGCAGGGTGGAAAGTAGATGCTTTTCGGAGGTCCTGGCATGCTGATAAACATACTTTCCCACTCTGTGAGAAAGGCAGCAAACCACATCACTATTCGTTTTACGTAATAAAGCCTCTTCAGTAAAAACCAGCCTTTCGGCTGATGACCTAAACAAACACACACTCTAACTGCATATTTGGAACTATAAAGCCATGAGTATCTGAAGTTGAACATGTCAAAAATTTCAACTAGTAAATAACAGAAACTTATTACAATTTTTAATGTAACAAAAAGTGAGGTTAAATGTTAATAATAAAAATTTTAGGTTAGTTAAGATGGTAGATACAATTTTGCATTTATGCTATTTTATTTTAGATAATTATAATATTGAAAAATATTATTATTTATTTTAAATTACATCATAATAAATTCAATTCTATTTCTGCGTTAAACTACGTAGATGTTAGTAAAATAACATCACGAACTATAATATAAAGATCGGTAATGTTCGGGTATGATCGGAACACACTTGTTAGAATCGACTTGCAGCTTGGCCATTTTACCCTTATCACTCGGCAGAGCGTATACTTGGGGATCCAACCTTTCATACCGTAGAGTGTATTATTTCGTTTATTTATTATAAATATTATGCGAGAAATGATGTGATTCATTAGTTTATAGTTAGCTGAATTTCAGCTGGTATTTGGTAAGTTATTTTTTTGTATTATTTCAATGTATAACACTTTTTAATATTGTTTATTTTTAACATACAGTCTCTCCGATCGATTTTATGTTCAGAACCAACCTACGCAAAACTCTATACTCAGGTTCTTAGGACAAACTACCAAATGGATTCTCCCTTCTTTTAATTTTTTTCTACATTGTACTTTTTTAGAACAACCTTTTCATTAAACTTATTATTTAATTAACTTTATTGAAGGTATATAATTTTATGATGCATAATTCATTCAAATAACATTCGGATTTTTGGTATGTTTTCGATTGTCATTTCAATAAACATTTGCATACCTATATTTTTCAAGGTCTTTATGTTGGTTTTCATTCCCGTAACTATATTTTCCTTGTAGATTACATGATTTTATGTGTGTATTAAGCTTTTAAAATTCATACGTTGAACAAATCTTAAGCAGTCTGTTAATTTAATGATTTCGTTCCCTACCATATGGTGTTATCGGTTTTGTGTTTTACTTCAAAATTATAGATTTTCTTAAGATTCAATTGTAATATAAGTGATTTATTCTTTAAAAATCATAAAAACCGGTTAAATTTTGATAAATTTGTTACTTTTTTTAACTTATCGGGAAAATTAAGGTTTGAAAATGTTTTGTTATACATTCATCCTGGAATTTATTGGTAAACCTAGGAACAATTACCTTCTTTCTCCCTGTATGAGATATATTTAATGAAAGTTATGATTTTGTCGATTTTCCGTATTCGAGTTCTACTGGAAATATACGTTTTCAGGTTCCCTGATCCCGAAAAACATGTTTTTACCGATTGGTCTGTTTATGAACAAATTATCTCAAAAACGGAAAATCATACGAAGTTGAAACATGAACTCAAATTGGGTACCATAAGGCGACCCAACACGAACATTTTCATCAAAATCGGTTAACTGGAAGTAGTAGTTTATTCGTACGATTTTTACTTTCCCTTGCCCTGTATGAATATATAGGGAGGGAAAGTATTGTTTTAATGTCGATTTGTCGAAATCGAGTTTTCACCGGATTTACTCGTTTTCAACCCCCTGAACCCAAAAGCATGTTTTTACCGATTGATCTGTGTGTGAACAAAATATCTTAAGAACGAAATACCGTTTTTTGGCATCAGTCTCAACTGGTGTGATGCAGTTCTCCAAGCTGTTCTATCTTGCGCAAGTCGTTTTGTATCTACCTGCAACACCCTACATCTTTAATCTTTTTCATGAGGTCTCCTCGGATAGTCCTCACACGGAGATCCAAGCGGAGGACTAGTTTACCTCCTGAATGTTTTAGGTACCGGAGAGGACGCCATCATAATTTTTTTCATATTTTTAAGTATTTGAAGCTTTTGAAGACCTGCATATATGCACTAAGTAAACCTAACCGGAATCATACATGAGGGAGTTTCCCCACGATACCTCTAGTCAGAAAAAGCTGTAGTTTACTGTTGCTTTCAACTTTTTGCTTGGCAGACTGAATATTCCAAGCCACCGTCTGCTCGGATGGGATGGGCAGCCCTTCCAGTTCCGTTCACCATGTGACGACGGCAATCATGCTGATGAGCGTTCACCCGGCCGCTAACAGGCCACACAACGTGAATGTATGGATAGGACACTTGCCTTCTATCCAGACCGGTTCCCTTAAGCCCTTTGTGGAGGAATTAAAGGGTCTCCTTCCAGTTACTGATTGAAGCCCTTTATGGCCCCGAAATATCGTAAGAAGTTGAAACTTGGAACTTACCTTGGATACCATGTGAGGATCTGACACGAATATTGTCAACAAAATCAGTCAACGGGAAGTAGTAGTTTATTCGTGCGACTTTTCACTTTTTTGAGATTTTCTCAAAAAAGGCTCCTACGTTTTTTTAAAAAATTGCCTTAACAGCTCTACATTTTTTATGCTCTACAATATAGGGTACGCGCCGTGTCTGCTGAAATTCTAAGGGATGCTGTGCTCTCGTAGAAAAAAAAGTATATATTATTTTTAAAGATGGCGGTTTTATTGTGTGTCCTAGGCCAAAACTGTATACGTATAATCAAAATTGTAGAACATTTAAAAACCTAGAACTTTTATTTCTAACAATTCTTTGTACAACGCATCGCTTAGTTAAGCGGGAATTAGCGATTTGCGGTTTGTTTTTTTTTTACTTTATTAGAATTGGTAAAAATGGGATTTTTGAAGATTTGGCCTTAGTTGGTATTTTACGACAAAAGTGTAATAATAAAAGTTATAGGAAATCAAAAAACTTACAACTTTTATCTGAACATTTTTCTCTGCAGAACCTAGTTTAGCGGCAATTAATGATTTTCACCAAAAACGGTTTTCACGATTTTTTTAAAAATTGCCGCGTTCACTACATTTTTACCCTTTATAAGATATGGTATTCTTGGGGGGCTTGTGCTCGTTGAAAAAAATGTTTTTTTTTAAATTGCGACCTTAATATGGATTTTAGAGTAAAAATAGAGAACAATTAAAAACTTACAACGTTTATTTCAAACAGTTTTTCGTACAGAGCTTAGTTTAGCGTCAGTTAGGGATTTTCTGTTTTTTTTCTAATCAAAGTCGGTAAAAAACGGCATTTTTTTAAGATTGCAGCCTTGGTATGCATTTTACGACAAACGTGTATACAATTAAAGTTATAGAAAATAAAAGTATCTACAACTTTTATTTCGAGCATTTCTTCTACAGACCTTAGTTTAGGCGTCAGTTAGTTATTTTCCGTATTGTTAAGTTCGACAGAGGTTGATTTTCATTTAGCATAATTCACTCATGATTAAAATTAGGTTATGTTTTTGATTGTTTACATTTAAAAGGAAAAGTGTGAGTGTTTCCACGGGAATTTTTACTTTTTCTTGCCCTGTATGAATTACTTAGATCTTAAGTTACGTATCAGAAAAGGACCCGCCAGAACATTTTTATTAATACCGGTCAAAAGGTGTAGTTTATACGTACGATTTTTCACTTTTTTTACAATTTTCTCAAAAATGGCTTCTACAATTTTTTAAGAAATCGCTTCATTTACTACTTTTTTATTCTCTACAAGATTTAGTTAACACCATATCTGCTGAAATTCTTGGGAAGGTTTTGCTCTCGTTAAATTGTTTTTTTTTTTAATATTGCGGCCTTAACATGTATTTTAGGGCTAAAGCCTATGCATAGTAAAGTTGTAGGAAATTAAAAGAAACCTACAAATTTTAAGTATTTTTTTCTACGGAGCCTTTTAGCTTCAATATTATTAATTTTACGTATTTGAAAGTTATATAGTTTGATTTTCATTTATGTAGGTACGTTAATAACCGAAATAAAGGGGGAAAGTCATTTCGGAGAACGATTTTTTCAGTTCATCCGAACCAACCTTATGATCAACAAGAGGACCCGCTTGTCCAATTTTGAAATATTCGAAAGGTAAAATTAATTGATACATTCCTTTTTAGGGTTTGCGAGTCTTGTTTTCTTTGCAGTAGTCTATTAACTATACATTAACATGTTTATTCTTATAAAAATGTAGCCTACTTTTAAAAACACTGATTTTCAGTTGTTTTGCGTACTTTAAAACGTTTACGGGCGGCGTTGCCCCCGCCATCTTTTTATGAGTAGAACATCAGCTAGTGTTGACTTACTTCACTGTTCAACGAATCTTAAAGCAACGTAAAAATAAAAGCAACTACTGTAGTTTCTGCTTTGCTGTAAAACAAAAATTATTAATTTAACGTTTGCATTAAGGTAGGTACAGTATGTGTTACTACCTAGTGCGATGAAGCCATCGTCACCGTCACTTTGCCGCTTCCGTCGTCTGTGTCATCTACTTTGTACTCTACGATTAAGTCAGTATTTGATTTTAACATAATCTCTACAATTTCTTGGTCCGTAATTTTATCTGGATCGTCATCAACAACTCATTCGCCAACTTCACGCTTCTACTTGTCTTCGCAACCGGCAATTCTTTTCGCCATTTCTGTAAAGTTCTCAAAACCCTCAGTTATTATCGTCTTCAAGGCCATCATAAGTTTTCTCTAGCATTTTGTGATTTCAAAAACTTTACGGTTAACCCGGGTTCCGGTTAAACCGAGTTCAGTTTACTGGGGTTTTATTCCATGTAACAAATGTAACAGATTGTGCGAGTTTTTCACCTTCAATCTATACATTAGCCTTCTGTTTACCATCTCTGGTTGACATTTTTCCTTGCAGATATTATTCATTAAATGCAAAAGGCTTTTTGTAGTTTTTCCTAATGTTTTGCATTTAGTCCAATAGAAAGCTACAGAGCAAGTGATCGAGCTTTCGGCTGTGTTCATCAAATATTGGAGTCATTAGATGTGAGGAATGTATAACTTCTTCTTATGGTGCCTATTCGGTCCAAACGGATCATTCTGGCTACGGCAATTTTACTGACAGCTCGTCTAAATAGCCCTGGAGTTGTTTCAGAGAACCACATTCTAAGATTCTTAAGCTAGGAAAACTGTCTTCTATCCGGTCCACGTCTCCCCCGATTTTTCCCAGAAGAATGGACTGAAGAAGCCGGTACTTATTCCCGTTTCTCATTACATGTTCCAGATATTCAAGCTTCCTTCTTTTCACTCTATTCACAACCTCCATCTCCTTCCTCATCAATTCCAGCAACTCTTCGTTTGTTACTTGATTCACCCAAGAGATTCTCAGGATTCTTCTATACAACCACATCTCGAAAGCCTCTAATTTCCTTTGTGTCGCTGTTGTAAGCGTCCACAACTCAACTACATAGAACAATATTGAAAAGATTTAACAGTGAAGGAATCTCACTTTTATTTTGAGATTTAGAATATCGCTCTTAAAACGTCTGCTCATCTTAAAAAACGTATCCCTTGCCTTCTTTATCCTGCATCTAACCTCTAGAGCATTGTCCTACTGTTTGTTTAGGAGTTCTCCTTAGTAGGTGAACTTGGACACTCGATCAACTGGCTCTTTCTTGATTAACAGTTGACTTTCCGACCGCCTTTGTACTTATCACCTGGTATTTGGTTTTACATGTACTATTTATTTTGAAACCGTATCCCCAAAGTTAGCATCAGTCCAAGGGCGGATTTAGAGAGGGGGCACTGAGGACTATTGCCCCCCCCCCGAGATAAGGTTTTTTTTAACGAACTATTGTGGATTTTTTAAACCTACAGTACAGTATATTGATTTTTATTGTCACTGTACTGTAGATTTTTATATTTAAAGTACTGTATGTGAAAATATAAATACAAAATTACGTGTAAAACATTTTGTTTTCTTTTATTAACTCACCTTAAATAAATAATTAAAACTTATTATCACTTTTGTACTTGATGAGGCTGTAGAAGTATTGTTAGTGCCATTGTAAGTATGGCATTTAATGATTAAATAACCTAAAATATGCTTGAGATAAAAACACTTTTTAAAGTTTGTAGTAGGTGTCGTATAGAATAGAAAGTAGCAAATAAATGAAGAAGGGTCGTGTAAAAAAGTACCTTAATTATTGTAGTATCTGCTTAGAGCGCTTTCTAATGTTTTAAATAGACCTTGTAATGACGTTAACATACGTGATAAATGACCAAATGAAGGTACGGATGGCCGCCGCTTCTCTTCCAGTGCGAGCGGGTTGCTATGACAACGGAGAGGTCAGCACGCCTAGCTCGCCCCACCCGTCCCCGAATAGTGAAGAGTTTGCGGCGGGTCGACCAGCCTACTGCACGTCCATGTTTTATGTGCGTGTACGTCAGTTGTCTTATATTTGCGGTGTCACCCAGTTGTGTTGTATGTATGTATTTTATATTTGTTTTACTCTCGGGGGGTTTCGCGGATAGTATACTTAGTATACTACAACACTCAGTTTCAGTTTTCTCGGTTTTTAGCAACTGCTTACCTATTTTTGAAGGCATGAACCGCCACGATGGTAAGCAATGAATTTGACATATTGTTTAAATTTAGACTTTTCAGAGTTTCATGGATGCAGTTATATTTAAAAGATGCAGTTATATACGACCCTAATTTGAATGCGCAAATCCAATATCAAATTTAGTTTATTTTTAATAAAGCAATAAATTTTTAAGTTGATAACAGAAAACAACAAAGTTGAAAATAAACTCTTTCAACAATGTCATAAAAATTAATGAGCGAAAAAAGTGTTAATTATTCCATAAAAAAAATACCAGCATATTTTTATCTTTATTTTTAATAACTTTAATTAAATTTCAAGCTGTTATTTATCGTGAAAAATTATTACATTGATTGAACGTTGGTAATTGCAGGGTTTTCACTATTGTTTACGGGAATACGTTTGATTCAAAATGAAGACAAACAATTTCGTAAAGCCATAAAAATTTATGGTTCCTTCTTGTTTCTGATTTTTGTTACACGTGTTGTATTAATTATTGTATTGAGTGAAGAAGTATTGTGGTATTAAAACATTTTACTCAGTTTTAAAATTATTTTTCCTTTACTAAAACGCCAGTCATTTCTTTTTTGTCAACAGTTTCTCGACTGGTTTAATGCAGTTCTCCAAGCTGTTCTATCTTGCTTAAGTCATTTTATACCTGCAACGCCCTACATCTTTTGTAATTTACTTTAATTTTTAAAATATGTTATTTTAAATACGATATTAATTTTAAAGTACTGTTTAAAGTCTTTGACAGGTTGCTCCTGTAGTTGTAATTTCAGGTTGATCTAACTGTACGAATATTACTGATTTATTTTTCGATATGTGTGTACATGGGAACAGACAAAATTAAAAACGAAAAAAGGATGGGTAAGAGAGAAAATAGCAATGAAAAGGCAAAAATAACTTTACAAAAAATTAAAAACTATCAATAGCCTAATTGAATTCGGCAATCAGTTCATCTCTGTACCCCTTTGCTTTAGGGACAAAAAATGTGAACTATGCATACCATTTTTTCCGTTTAGAATTTCTTTTATTTCATTCCTTTGAAGTCTAGTACGACCAAACACCTATTTCTAAGCTCTTCCAAAATAGGGCAGGAGCCTAAAAAGTGTTCCACATCTTCTGATACGCGAAAATTGCATAAGGAGCAGTTCCGTCTGTTTTCATTCCTGTACGGACCATAATTCAACATAAACTGAGAGGTTCGTATTTTAAAAATAGTACTGATGAATACACTACTGTTCTCGTCACTTATGTATGCGTTTCCCCCCAAATTAATCGATAAGTCTTTGTAAAGGGTGTTAAATTGAGTGCCATTGGCTCTTTCAAACCAAGTATCTGCCGATTGTTGTAAACGGTAGTCTGCAAAAGTCTAAGTTTTTCATTGCGTAGTCCTATAGGCCTCCCCTAATTTAGTATTATAGTCTCTTCCTTTAACCACCCAACTTTTTTGTTAAGGGTAATCAATGCTAATCTTTTAGATAGTCTATTGTCCGGCAATCGAAGTGTTTTTAACACATAATTAAAATGAAGATTTAAGATAAAATGCCAAATTAAATCACCACCCGTCTCCAGATAAACAGCATAATTTGTATTACTATAAGGCAATCCCAGTATTGCTTTACAGCGAACCTTTGAAAGGCTTCCAAATCCTCCAAACAATTATAACCCCAAACCTGGGCTCCGTACGCCTCAATAGCGCGACCGACCGCATTAAAAACAGTTCACTTTGCCGATACTGGAATATTATTTTTATAAAAGAAATTACTTATACATTATTAAAAATGAACTTAGCCGTAGACATCCTTTCCCGACCATTTCGATTAAGTGATAGAGTGGGAGTCAATGCAGTAATACCCAGATATTTGAAATCGTTCACGACCGCAATTGGCTCGCCTGCCTAGTACCAGCGCTTCCGAACTCCAAGCCGACCTCCTCGTCTGAATACTATAACTTTCGACTTTTCTAAATTCAGTATTAGTCCCCATTAATCACAGTACATGTTAAGCCTGTCGAGCATTTTTTGCAAGCATCTGGTGAATCCGCTAAGAGCACAATATCGTCGGCTTATAAGAGAACCCCTACCAGAACATCCTCTATCGACACTCCGCCCCCTAAAAATCATGTAAATCGTTCAAAAATAATGCGAAAATCATTTGAGACAATAAGCATCCTTGTTTAACCCCCTTACCTGTATTAAATTCGCGCGAAAGCCCTCCCGTACACCAAACTTGAGACACAGTATTAGTGTAAAGCGATTTGAACCCCTCCATGAATTGGTAAGGTAAACCCGTATTGTAAAGCTTAAAAAAGAGCGCTTGTCGGTCGATTGTATCAAAAGTCGATTTGAAATAAGAATAAAAAATACTAAACACAACAATAAACTTAACTGCCCCTGGACGCCAGTTTTGAGGAAACTAGTTGAAAACTCCTTTCTAAATCCTGCCTGATACTCGTTTAAAATTTGATTTTTATTAACCCATTCTTCTAACCGATTCAACATAAATAATTTTGAAATCACATCCATACAAGAAATACCCCCGTAATTACTGATAACCCCAATAACTCCTTCTTTATGAATTTGGAAAATAATTTATCTGGTAAAAGCTTCTGGAACTTCACCACAATCGAGAATTTTATTAAAGAAAGCTACTAATAAATTCAAAAACTCCACCGGAGCACCCTTGTAGAATTCGTATGAAATCCTTTCTACCCCGAGGGCCGTATTACTCCTGGCTTTTTTCAAGATAAATTGTAGTTCCTCTAGTTTGATTGTACCATCTAATGTTTCATCAAAATTATATTGTGGCGCGAACAAAACTTTGGGACAATCTTTTCCAAAATTAAGCAGATTATAAAAATAATCCACCCACTTGTCTGAGTCTGTTTCGGGATTAACTTTGAAACTTTTTTTGTTTTATAATATGAGCCATTTCCCAGAATTCTTTATCGTATTTAACATGCTTAAAACTCACTTAATGCTTGAAATAGTATCCCTGAACTCAGATTTTGTCTTTTTACACAACAATTTATAATCCCTTGCCACCCGTAAATATTCATCTTTGACTAAAGACGAATTAGTCTTCCGATATAACTTAAAATTATATGATATAAGATATATAAATTAAATGTTTTTCCCGAATCGCATGACAATCATTGTCGAACTATTTCTGCTTTCCTAACTTAGCTCGATTACGACTGTTGCCAACGTTGACATAGAACTTATTACACTCTGTCATTTCATAAATTAAACTAGTTACATTTTTGACTGCTTCGTTAATGTTTAGAGTCGACAAATCGTAATTGTAAAACAGCTCTGTCAACTCCTTTTGATAATTTTTTATTCTAGTACTATCCAATTTCAACGTAGGCAGGAGAGCTTGAACCCTATCAACACCGTTACATTCCTGAATAGACAGCCCAGCTCCAGAGGCATATGATCAGAGAAAACCTCATTCCCTACAGAAAATGATTGAAGAATATTTTATGTATCGACCGACCGACTTGCAACATAATCGATAACTGATGAACCCCGTTCACCTACGAAAGTAAATTTCCCCTTACTATCTTCTATAGTCCGATCATTTAAAATGATTAAGTTATTGGATTCACAAAAATCTAATATTTTTCAACCTTTACGATTAAGAACCGGATCTTTGAAGTTTCTTGTGGTAGTTAAGGCATCCCCATAATCTAACTCTTTTGGAACACACTGCCCATTAGCTATTCTACAGTTCAAATTACCCATAATATTAAGCCATTTATCGCCCACAGCATTATCGAAATAATCAGATTCGAAAAATCCGTATCCCAGTTTGTCTGATTGCCTCCCGAAATACACTGTAATAATATGAAATATTTTTCTTGTCTACACACATTTTCAAAACGTTCGTATTTCCTATATTTACAAAGCTGAAAATATTTTTAAATTTAGATCAGTAACCCACAACTAAACCCCCCCATAGCCCGTCCACGTGCAGCCAGCCGGACAGCATGTTCCCAACATAATTCGTATCTCTGGAAAAACTTAGACAAACTCTCAAATGCCAATTTCTCAATAAACGTTTCAGCCAAACAAAATACATCAAAACTTCTAACATATTCGAAAAAGGAAACTTCCTTGCCTCTTAAGCCTATATTTATTTATTTTTTATTTTGAGGTCTCATTGGACCACTATGCCAATTAATTTCTAGTGTTCTTCGGATAACGTAAATTGGTCTAGCCTTTCAGTTTTGCCAGTACTTTTTGAGACGGTCCGATCTTTGTTTCCGTATCTCATCTGTAACCTCCACCGTTCGTCTTTCTGCTTTTCCTCAATAAAATCTGTGTGTTTTGAGAGTACTGTTTATTTTTTTCTTGTCAAACGTGTCTTCAATAGCCAGTCCAATTCCATTGAGATCCCTCTCAATCTCTTCGATGTATCTTCCCGTAATCTTCGTGTTCAAGTT
The DNA here is from genome assembly GCA_035578175.1 of Catonia carolina. Taxonomy (NCBI): domain Eukaryota; kingdom Metazoa; phylum Arthropoda; class Insecta; order Hemiptera; family Achilidae; genus Catonia; species Catonia carolina. The sequence goes on along the minus strand of JAQMRL010000012.1, from coordinate 8,553,595 downwards.
CCTGAGGATCAGTTGTTTCAATATTCTATCATTCGGCATTCTACGCCTCCTATATTGTAATACATAATTCAAATAGATTTATCTAAAGATTTCACAACTACAGCAGAGTCAATTAAACGTACAGTCTCGCTCTGACAGCCTCTTCCCGTCATTTCGCCTTTTCATTGCTTTCCTGACGACCTATGTCGTTTATCACCTCTTTCATGTTTTGACCCAGCAGACGCCACAAAACTTGAATGCCGTCCTCATTTCCTGCTTTCAGCTGATTTCCTTCAAATAAAAACGCGCACTTGTCCATTATCAGCCGTTTGCGCACTATTACTATTCGTTTACCCGCTTCCACTTTTAAGATTTCCTTTTTTAGCCGAATAAGTTTAGACCTTGTAACCCTTGTGTCCCTAAAAAATCCCTATGGACAATTTAGTTCGTCCCCCTCAATTTATTTAAATTATGCGTAATGAAATTAATATCCTGATCGTTCGGGATGTGAGCGATAATCGGCCCGTTATTTTTATTAAGGCCCAGCGGGTGGGCTCTATTTACCCAAATGTCATTACATACACCGAGCACATTTACACAAAAGTCTTTCACTAAAGTCTTTCACTAAAGTCTTTCGCCGGCATACCTTAGCTCAGTGTGTTTTATTTTACGAAATCTCCGGAAAATCTTGTCGGAAGAAGATACAATAATTACTTATTTTGCGTTATTCCACTCTTTACTCCAGAAAATCTTGTCAAAAGAAGATATAATATTACTTATTTTGCGTTATTCCACTCTGTACTCGCCTCTGCGCCTCTATTCCACACTACGTGCTCGCCTCTCATCATGCGGTCTTGGGTTCGAATCCCATTCAGGCACGGCATATTTTCATACGTTACAAAAACATTTTCATCCTTCACCGTCTACATTAGCAGAACAATTTCACAACAGTCGGACGTTAAACAAAAAAAAAAAACACTCTGTACTCGGCTATGGGGTCACGCAGTGGGGCAACTCAACCGAACACCTAAAGATTTTTTGCATACAAAAATACGCAATTAGAATTATTCCAAAAATTCCAAGGCATTATTCTTGCAAAGGATTGTTTGTTAAATACTATATTCTCCCCTTACCGTCTCTTTATATATATATGAAATTTTAAAATTCGCGAAAAGGAACACTGTGTTATTTACAAAAAATAAGTACAAACATAATATTATGAAACTCGACACAATGATGACTTCAGAATTGAAAAATATAAAACTTCAAAGTTCTCAAAAGTAATTCTCTACAATTCCGTTCGGTTTTTCAACAGATTACCATCTAAAATAAGACTCCTTAATTTAAAAAAACTTTGATCGGAAGTAAAAAATGTTTTACAAAACATGCATTTTATTTTGATCAGAAGTTCTTAAATTATCTTACAAGGAAGGCTCTCTAAATGCAATGTGTGCAGAATTTAGAATAGAAACATTGTTAGTGTAAATGAATAACAGAATTCCAATGTACAATTTAAGTAGTAATTTAATGAAGTTATTACTTTCTCTTGCCTATATGAATGTATAGGAAGGAAAGTATTGTTTTCATGTCGATTTTTCAAAATCGAGCTTTCACCGGATCTACACGTTTTCAGACCCCCTGAACCCAAAAAACATGTTTTTAGCGATTGGTATGTGTGTATGTGTGTGTGTGTGTGTGTGTGCGCGCGCGCGCGCGTGTGTGTGTGTGTGAACAGAATATCTCAAGAACGGAACATCGTACGAACTTCAAACTTGAAACTTAAGTTACATACCACTACCGGACCCGACACGAACATTTTCATCAAAATCGGTCAACCGGAAGTGTAGTTTATTCGTGTAATTTTTCACTTTTTGCGATTTTCTCAAAAACTGGTCCTACGATTTTTTTAAAATCGCCTGATTTACTAATTTTTTTATGCTCTACAAGATAGGGTAGGGGCCATGTTGGCTGAAATTTTCGGTGAGGCTGTTTTCTTGTAAAGAACTTGTTTTTTTTAAGATTACGGCTTTAATATGCATTTTAGGGCAAAAATTTACATAATAAAATTTGTAGAGAATTTAAAGTCCTACAACTTTTATTCCAAACATTTTTTTGTATAACGCTTAGTTTAGCGGTAATTAGCGATTTTATGGTTTTTTTCTCACGAAAACGTGTGAAAAATCGATTTTTTTAAGATTTCGGCCTTAGTATGCATTTTACGATAAAAGTGTATATAATCACATTTATAGGAAATTAACCGATCTACAACTTTTATTTACAGCGTTTTTCTCTACAGAGCTTACTTTAGCGTGAAAGAGTGATTTTCCGTATTTTTAAGGTGATATGAGGTTGATTTTCATTTTGCGTCTTTCACTCATGATTAAAATAAGGTTGTTTTTTGTTTATTTCTAATGTTTTATTACTAATGTTAGGTTATATTATTTAAATTATTTGCATTGGCAAGAGAAAGTTGTGTGAGTGTTTCACACCAGATTTTTTTGTTTTTGTTTTAGTGAACACTTAATTGTAAACAAAAATTATTTGGTAAATAGATTTAAACGAACGTATAACTGTATTAGATGATGTCTATTCCTATTTTGGTCGCTGACATATGAATATTTATTTATTATTATTATTATTATTATTAGCCGTAGAGCTCCCGAAGTGGAAGACGCTGAGCATTATTCACGATCATTGATTATTGGACTTGGTGTTTTTCTTGTTTGCCCACCAGCCTTTCATTCTCTGAGAAAAATCAGCTTTTTTTCCTCACTCCATCTTTTTCCAACTCTTGGAATTTTAACCTCTGGAATAACCTCCCATTCATTAATTTTTGTTCTAAAACTATTTCGATTGGTAACTTCATTATCAGTAATGTTTGCCAGAACTAGATCTTTCTTAACGTGTCGAATCCATTCCCCTCCATTGACAAGCGAAGCTACATATTTTACCATCTTTTTTGTAACTCTATGATCAGGAAGCCTCATGATATGACCAAAAAATTTAAGACGTCTTCTTCTCATGTCTGTTACAATTTATTTATTATTATTACTTTCTCTTGCGTATATGGATATATAGGAAGGAAAGTATTGTTTTCATGTCGATTTTTCGAAATCGAGTTTTCACCGGATCTACACGTTTTCAGACCCCCTGAACCCAAAAAACATGTTTTTAGCGATTGGTCTGTGTGTGTGCGTGCGTGCGTGCGTGTGTGTGTGTGTGTGTGTGTGTGTGTGTGTGTGTGTCTATGTGAACAGAATATCTCAAGAGCGGAACCTTGTACGAACTTGAAACTTAAAACTTAAGTTAGACACCACTACCGGACCCGACAAGAACATTTTCATCAAAATCGGTCAACCGGAAGTAGTAGTTTAATCGTATTATTTTTCACTTTTTTGCGATTTTTTCAAAAACTGGTCCTACGATATTTTTTAAAATCGCCTGGTTTACTAAATTTTTTATGCTCTACAAGATAGGGCAGGCGCCATGTTTGCTGAAATTCTCGATGAGGCTGTTTTCACGTAAAGAAATAGTTTTTTAAGATTACGGCTCCATTATAAATTTTAGCCCAAAAACTTATATAATAAAAGTTGTAGAGAATTTAAAAACCTACAACTTTTATTTCAAACAGTTTTTTGTATAACGCTTAGTTTAGCAGTAATTAGCGATTTTCTGTTTTTTCTCACGAAAACGTGTGAAAAAACTATTTTTTTAAGATTTCGGCCTTAGTATGCATTTTACGACAAAAGTGTATAGGCCTATAATTAATTTTATAGGAAATAAAAAGATTACAACTTTTATTTAAAGCATTTTTTTCTACAGAGCCTAGTTTAGTGTAAAAGAGTGATTTTCCGTATTTTTAAGCCAAACTGAGGTCGATTTTCATTTTGCGTCATTCACTCATGAGTAAAATTATGTTATGTTTATCGAGGGTAGTTTTTTTTTATTACTAATGTTACATTATATTGTTAATTATTTGCATTGGCAAGAGAAAGTTGTGTGAGTGTTTCACACCAGACTTTTTATTTATTTAGTCTCCTAATTATAACATTGTTTCTCCGACTTCTATTTTAAAGATCATTCAACCTGCGACTAATTTCGGTGCTTTGCTGTTCCAAAACCTGCACGTGCTTCCCCAAAGCACAATTTTCTTCCCGCACCTCACTGATTTCAGTCACTAAAATTTTAATATCATCCTTCGTTGCGAGACACACCAGTTGTTTGTGTAATAAGGCTTCGATTTGACACAAATTGACACTCATTATCTTCCCCACGTTATCACTACTTTTTGACAGTTTTAACTCTGATCCACCTTCACACAATTCCGTAGACGAGTAGGAACGAGTACGTTTGCCGAAAAACACCTAAAACGAATACAAAATTAAACTTTACCAGAAAAAAAATCTGGTGTGAAACACTCACACAACTTTCTCTTGCCTATGCAAATAATAAACAATAATCCTAACATTAGTAATAAAACATTAGAAATAAACAAAAAACTAACGTCAATAAATATAACCTAATTTGAATCATATATGAAAGACGCAAAATGAAAATCAACCTCAGTTTGGCTTATAAACACGGAAAATCGCTCTTTCAAGCTAAACTAGACACTGTACAGAAAAATGCTTTAAATAAAAGTTGTAGATCTTTTAATTTCCTACAAATTTTTTTATATACACTTTTGTCGTAAAATGCATACTAAGGCCGAAATTTTTAAAAAATAGATTTTTCACACGTTTTCGTGAGAAAAAAACAGAAAATCGCTAATTACCGCTAAACTAAGCGTTATACAAAAAAATGGTTAAAATAAAAGTTGTAGAATTTTAAATTCTCTACAACTTTATTAAAGCCGCAATCTTAAAAAAACAACTTTTTAACGTGAAAACAGCCTCACCAAGAATTTCAGCAAACATAGCGCCTACCCTATCTTATAGAGCATAAAAAATTTAGTAAACCAGGCGATTTTCAAAAAAAATCGTAGGACCAGTTTTTGAGAAAATCGCAAAAAAGTGAAAAATTATACGAATAAACCACTACTTCCGGTTGACCGATTTTGATGAAAATGTTCGTGTCGGGTCCGGTAGTGGTATGTAACTTAGGTTTCAAGTTTCAAGTTCGAACGATGTTCCATTCTCGAGATAATCTATTCACACACACACACACACACACGCACACGCACACACACATACACACACGCACGCACGCACACACACACACACACACACACACACACACACAGAGACCAATCGCTAAAAACGTGTTTTTTGGGTTCAGGGGGTCTGAAAACGTATAGATCCGGTGAAAACTCGATTTCTTAAAATCGACATGAAAACAATACTTTCCTTCCTATATATTCCATATAGGCAAGAGAAAGTAAAAATTAAATTTTAACACAAATTTAAAACATGAATAACTTTTAGTGATTAAATAGAACAATAAACGGTTGTATTGTGTACAGCTAACAAAACGAAAAATTTCTTATGGCACGATTGACGCACTCTGATATGTG